>JAHWFP010059977.1:332-12118 GCA_023313725.1 Lithobius niger | reverse complement strand
TAAACCCAAATATAATCTGGAAGGTTGTTGTTATCGTGAGGCGAAGGATTAACTGCTGTGACGGTTAATTCAGCTCGAGTTTTATAAGAGATGCTTTTATCTAAAACAACTACAACACCCCCCATTGTTGCGAGACTTCCATCATCGCGATAGGGGTAAAGTGGCAATTGATTTGGTTCAAAGCCTAACCTGCGAGCCATACGGTTTCCCATTAATAATCGAATGTACAGATTAGTAGTTGGTCTTATGTCATTATGAATGACGTAACGTTTTATACTGCATTTGTAACTAATTTTAGGTCTTTTTCTCTTTTTGTAATCTGCATCATGAAAAGGATGTTCCTTTCCTTTATAATCTTCAAATTTTGATCTCCTAAACTCTGCTATTTCCTTATTTATCGCTTCTACGAAGTCACTAGTTGTGTCATAGCTGATACCACCGCTGGTGCATTTTAGTTTGTATTCAATGGCTGTAGGCGTCATTATATCTAAATTTAAAACATTTAAGATTACATCGTCCTCGCCAGCTCTCAATACGAATGGTTTATAGTCCATTCTTAAAGTAAACTGCATCTCTACTAAGGCAACCTCGTATTCGTTTGAAAGATGAAGCATTTCTGGCAGATAATTTTTGTAATGAGCCAACGTGTTATCAGGATAGACATCAAAACTACCATTAGAGGGAAGTGTTATGTAGAGATTATCAAGTAGGTCCATCTTGAACGATATCTGTCACCCAACTATTAAATTGCGGACCCCACCCTGCCCATTTAACGTAAAAATGAGTCACACCTGCTACTTTTTTTTTTCTCAACACACGTTCTATTCTGTAAACATTGTCTAGTTTTACAATAGGTTGCAGTTCCTGGCTGTAAAAAGTCCCTTTTATGGGTTCAGATTGGTAGTCCTTTATCGTGTAAACAGGTGTTTTGTAACGTTTATTTTTAATTTTACTGGCTATTGTAAAAGTTTCCCTAGTCCACTTTGGAATGTACCCAGGTGTAAAGACGTGTCTGATTTTTGGTATGCGCACTAACTGACTACCTTCAAATCATTCCCACCACCATACAAATTTTTATAAGCTTCGCGTTCCTTTTTTCTAGTTGTAATTTCGGAAAGTCTAAACTTAATGCTACGATGAACAGAATTATTGTAAGAATTTACAATCTTATCTAAAACATCTACATAATTATATGTACCTGTATATGTAAACCAACGAAATATACGACTTTTCACCGTTTTTATTGTTCTTTCGGCGATTCCTGCTTTAATTGAGCGATTATAGGTGTGGTACCATTTAATATTAAGAGAGAGAAGTAACGTTCTGACAGCTGCTGAGCAGTATTCTAAGCCTTCGTCGGAATGAAGGTACTCTGGTTTTTTATCTTTGAACAGTTTCTTTAAACCGGAAACCATAGCAGTTGCTGATTTGTTTTTTAAAGGAACAGCTCTGAGATATTTAGTTAACACATCAATTGCAATCAAAACGTATTGAAAATTGTTATTGAAAGGAGCATATTTCTTTAAGTCAATGAGGTCTGACTGCCATATTTGATCTTTTCGATAAGCTATGAAAGGGTTACGCGTAAACTTGTGTCTAATGTCTTTATGCAAAGTATAAGCATCTTGAGATTTTAAGAATTCGTCTACCTGCTTTCTACTAAAGCCATATTTTTTAGCTTCACCATACAACCTCTCTTTACCCCCTAATGACCCTGGAGAATTCGGGTCAAAGTAGATTTCTTTTAAAGTTGTCATAATCAGAAGTATTGACTATCATCAAACCACCCCAAATCTTTCTCAACTGGTTTCTTTGGTTTTGTATACTTTCTTCTTCGCGTTGCTACGCGACCTAATAAAGTATTAAGAGATTGCCAGCCTGGTAGTTTATTAGCAACACGTTTTGCATGCTTTGTGCGCGAGAACAAGCCATGCACTAAATCGGCGACATTCGAATTTTTAATAGGTCGTCCTTGAAATAATAACTCACCCCTTTCGTTCCAAGAAATGTCACCTTCTGCCAAACGTTCGGCTACAACCGATCTATAATTAATAGGAACCGTTTCTACCAATTCGTCAATGCTTGGTTTTCCGGCCGATGCACCATCTTCACTGTCGCTAGCCTCAGTCTGCTGTGGTGTTGATTGAGAAGTTGCAACCGTTTTTAAAGTTGTTGTTGGTGGATTTAGAGTGCTAGTGCTACTAAAACTAACTTGTAAAGGTTCCTTTACTTTAGCTTGTTCACGATAATTCAAGTAGCGCTGTAATATTTGTTGATACAACACAACCTTCTGATGGTCGTCAACATTATCTTGCTCTAAAATACTTTTCATTTGTTGGTCTAAATCACTGAGAGGTTTTTCAAAGGGCCTAACGCCGGGATAGTTAGTTAACATCATTTTTTTATACATTGTTAGCGTGAAAAAATACTACCCAATAAACTGATTACTGGAGGGATCAATGCACCAAGAAAACCTTCACCTTTTTGATTTAGTGTTTTTACTTTTTTTTTCCTGCTTACACGTTTCGTAGCTAACAAGTTTAAAATACTTTTATATTTTCTTAACCTATTTTTTTGGTTGATACTTAAAGGTATTTTACCTCGTAACACATTCAGACAGCAGCTATTTAAAACATCAAGCACAGTAGGACATTGAGTAAGTAGGGTTTTTTTCACGGAGCGGTGAACCTTGTGCGATGCTAACAGCTCGAGGAGAGGTATGCACTATTTAACTTTGTTCTTCTTCATTGTTTTATATAGACAATTGGTTGTTGAGATAAGATACAACTACGGTAGCGAAGAGAAGGATCCGTCGTTGCGTGAAGGTCTAACAGCAAATGAGTGAATGGGTTACGAGTTGCGTCATTATATACCGCACACAAGAAATTGGCACAACCTAATTGCGTCCCCAAACATTTCACTTGTGACAAATTACGTGGACTTTGTATCAATACAATATAAGTCGAGCAGACAGAAATGGTTCTCAAATTTTTATGAAACATATTTTGAACCGGTAAAATACAAAATAAATTTTTGTGATGAAAGTATTTCACAAAAATATCAGTTATAAGCATTTTTGACTTGTTAAGTCACACATTTTACCGTCGATTAAAACAATAGTGGCTTGGTTGCAGTCAATAGCTTCTATCATTGCATGATCCACTGTTTGAGAGCATACTAACGGTATGGAGCAATTCTGTTTCAAGCGGTCGTAGGCTTTTTGCCAAATATCATATATTACGAGACATAGGGTAGGTTTTGGAGAAATTAAGTAACAACTATTTAAAATAAGGTCAACTGCAAATTCCGTTTTCCCCGAATTAGGCTGTCCTGCAACGACCATAGCAGCTGGAAGACGCAACCTACAATCAACGCACTCCATTCTTAAAATAACAACAAAATAACAATTTAACAGTATTTTATACTATTTTTAATCTGCATGCATTTTACGGTACCAATTCAAATATGCAATGATAAAAGGGAACTGAGCAGAATATTCAAACAGAAAAGAATCAAATTTAAAGTCAGTATGCAAATATGTTTCACACCATCTAATGAGACGCATCTCGAAACACAAATAATTCAGTTCCTTAGGTTGCAATAGTTCGAGCATTTCAGAATCTTTTTTACACATTTTCGTAATCCATCGCTTTCGACTTGTTTCACTGATGAGTGCACGCACAGTATAGTCTGTAGAGAGTTCAGTCAGTTTTAACAAATTCAACACTTTCTCTCGCGATGTTGCACTCTTGAAACGCAAATAAAGCCACAAATGCTCCCCAAGCTGCGATTCGGCATGTGACACTAACTCATATTCGCCACTAAAAAGTGTCATTGTTGTAAAAGATTGTCCTCTCGCTAGCAAATTGTTGGATACGAAACATACTATTCCATAAGCTTCGCACGTAGCTTTTTCTGTAAGATCCATCCTACTCTCACAACAGTCTGAAGGCAACTGAATTATTTCGTTTTAAAAATGTTTAAAACACAATAAAAAAAAAAAAAACTCACCCGATAACGTGTATCAACATTTTTATGTCATTATTTAACCTTTGTTCTCCATCTCAGATTTCAATTTCGTCACCATGACGTCGATAGCAGGTGCTAATGACCTCAACGTGGAAAATGAGCTTGAATTTAAATTATATTGTTTCCCATGTTCACGTTGGAAAACAATGTATTTCCGGTTGTTTTTGATCTGAGGATAGATCAGTATTTGGCCTTGATCTAGTTCTACGTGCATGTCTCCATCGACCACGTTTGTTTGAATAATGTCAAAATTATCTTTGAACACTTTCCATTGTTGCAGCGACAATGGAATACCGTTTTTGGATGGAAAAAACCTCGACGTTGCTCTAGTGTAGTCTCTTAAATGAATAAGGATATTTTCTGCGTATATGCCAACATTCCGAAAAGCTTGGTCGGTGACACTTAATGGGAGAGACATTGTTGGCAAAAGTATGGAAGCCATTTTACTAATAAAAAAAAAAGAGAGAACAAAGTCACATTAGTCTTTATTCTCTTTTTTAAAATCTATCTAATAACATGTAAAAAACAATTGTAAACTTACCTGATTTCAAGTTGAAGACTTGTCTGACACTTTGAACACAAGTTAAACTCTTGAAGACGTGTGAAGCTCTCTTGAAAAGCTTTCCCTTTTTATATGAAACCTTTAATCTCTTAAAATCGTGAGATGGCAATAACTGTTTTTGAATGTCATGATCCGACTATGCGACATTTTTTAAGTGAACAGGTTGGTGACCTGACTAAAAACTGTAACATCATGCTTATTTTCGAGGTGTTTGTCCCCGAAAACTGAAATTAGAGATGCGATTGAAAGATCGTTCATCTCCACAGCCTCTTCCTAGTGTCGAACAAGAAAAAAAATAAAATCGAGATTAAAATGAGTGACGTTGCATTCCACTGGGGAAAGATTTCATCACATCACAACTGCCATTGGAAGAGCACCCAACACCATCGAGAGAAAAGTAAGTATTCTTTGCACACATTTTATTTAAAGATGTTTATTATTTAATTTTTACATATAGGAAAAAATTACTACTCTACGAATGAATAATAAATATCAGCTTTTACAATGCTGTGAAAACCATTTGGTTTTCTGAAAAATGTTGGGATTTCATCAACGTTAAAAACCTCTAACCTCTTCCCTTCCTCAACTAAAATTGGCTCACTCAATTTTAGAGTTGCGAAACGTTCAAAAGCTTGTTTTTCTAGCATCATTTCACGGTCACCAAGCATCAATTTAACGAGGAAGTTGGTTCTGGGATCTTCAGAAAATACGATCACTTCCTCTACAGCAATTTTCTTACTTGTAAAAAAATCATTTTTCCAGCGTTTATTAGCTAAGGCTGGTGTAGTGTTTGTAAAAGTTATTGTTTGCAAATTCTTGGTTTTTTGAGCGTAGACATAACGTTTTGTACAAACATCATTTTCGTCATTTGGATCAGATACGTTAACAATACGTTTCTGATTAGCGTTAAAACAGTTCTGATTCGAATTTAATGGAAGGAAATTCTCACGTGCGTAGCTTAGATTGACAGCATCACCTTCATAAACAGGGGTTCCTAAATTAGCAATGCGTTGCCCCTTCACGTTATAGTCCATATTTTCTTCTGGATCCGGTCGTAAGTAGTCACTTGCTTGAAAAGCTTGAAAAGTATACTTTTGTTCGTGTAAAATATCTTCCTGTGCGTCTAAACGATTGTTCAATTGTTCCTTTAGTCGTCTTAAAGCGGCGTAATATTCTTCAGAATTTTCGTTAATCGCCTCATTACAAACAGTAACTGTTTGATTTGACAGTTTTTGAACGAGATCGCTCAACTCCCTAACTGTCTGCTCAATGTCAACATTTTCTAAACTTGTAACTTCTTGTTGATCCATTTTCCCGTCTTTGAACTGAACTTGACGACTCATCTCCACGAACAACAAACAACGAATGAGCTTGTCTCAACTCCGGAAAGAGTTTTAAATCATTTTCCTGATCACGTGATTCTTTTTTTTTTTTATAGATGCCAAACATGTACACAAACCCGGAAACTGGAGAAAATGAGCTGTAAGTAATATAAGATGAAAACTTTTAAATAACATTTTTTAAATCCCTTTTTAAACAAAAAAACGATTTTTCCTTCCTTTTTTAGCATACCAATGGTGTCTGCAATATTAGAAAATTTGAGACGATTGATGCGGGTAGCAATAGAAAAGTAAGCTACTCCAGATTTAAAAAACATTCTTTAAAAAGTATTGTTCTATTCACTAATTCTTCGACTTCTTTACAGCGAAAAAAAAAGAAAAAGAGATCGAGATGACGAAGATGGACCGGAGGCAAAAAAAAGAAAATTAATGTAAAAAAAAAATTTAAATAAATGTAAAGAAAACGTCTACTTTCGTATCTTTTAAATATTCTTTCACATACGTACTATTAGAAACCACAATAGCTTGACCAGGTTCGATAAGTATGTCTGTCTTTGGAATTTCTTCCATTGTTTTCAAGTAACTAGGTTTGTGGAACGTAAACGGATTCCTTCCAAAATCCACTCTAACCATTAAATCGACATTTTCTTTTTCACAAAACAAGGAAATTCTCGTCAGCTTTGCTTTTCGTGTCATAACAAAACTAGCATCTCGAGCAAAAACAAACCAGGGTTGATTAAGTTGACAAGCATTAAAATTGAATGACACAAATAAATTATTTGTGAAATCGACATATTGTTTATTAGCTGCATCGTTAGATTCAGTAGGTTGTGAGAGGTTCTTTATCATTTTGTTTTTGGAGTCGAAGGCGTTACGTTGGCTATTTAATGAAAGACAATTTTGCTTGCACCACGATAAGGTGGTGACGTCACTAGAGTGGAGAGCCGGAGCCACATTCGTTATTCGTTTACCGTTAGCTAAATACTGAGGATCACCGCTTGAATCCGTCTGTAGTGCACGTCTTTTTAAGTTTGTAACTTCTTCTTCCAGTACGCTATTACTAAGCGAAGCCTTCATTATTCTCGTTTCAATAGTATTTTCAAGTTCATTTTTGGTGTCCAGAACGTACTGTCTTATCTCCCCGCTCGTATTGCCAACCATATCAAATAGCAGGTTTATGACCGAGGTTGTGAATGAGTGTATACAGTCGCTTAACCTCGTAATTGCCGTCTCATTAAGACGGGCATTAAGTGCACGGTCTGACATTTTTGAAGCGAATGAACTCTGAGTTGGGAGGCGCAACTTTAGTATCAGCGAGAAATTTTTATTTTTATTTTTGTTTAGCACTATCGATTTACACTACAGAACGCTGTTTGTTTTCTTTTTTTTTAATTCATAACTTTCGCTGCTATCTCGACCTTCACAACTAAGCAGCTCTTGGGATGCTACTGTTTGTACGGGAGTAGAATCTTTAGCATATAACATTGACAAAAAATTTCTTCGAATGGCTTCTGTTGAAAGTAGAACGATTGTAGGCACAATTGATGAAACCATCATTCTTGAAAGGCAAATCACAAACCCCACATCCACTTTTTCCTTAAAACGTATGAAACAATAGAGTTCGACAGATTCACCTCCGATGCAATACGAGTCAATTGAGCATATCTTCGCATGATAGGCTAGTGATCTTGCAAATATCTCCTTTGTAAGTCTTGTTTTGCCATATTGTATCACAAGTCCGTAAACGTGACAAGGTTTCACCTCCGTTATTTTTATAATGCGTTCGCACGAATCAACGAAACTCGATCCTACCTTCGGGTTTAGTGCACTTGAAGGAGCATAAACGTTTCGAAGTCGTTTTTCAGATGAAGGAATGTCTTTCATCGAGGATAAATCGGTTTGTGTAGCGACATCCATGTCTAGTCGTGATCAGATTTAAATGACTACAAATAATTGCCACCAGTCTTATTCAGTTAGTTCTAATCTCCGTCGGAAGGGCGCTGCAGGCGTCGGTCACGTTACCAGCTCTCTCAACGAATCAGAGAAATATTACTTAAAAATAATCCTCCATTTTTAGTTCCAATTCCTACCGCTCGAGGGACGACCGGAAACGTCCTCCGCTCACGTGACCGACTCTCGACCAATCAGAGCGAGCAGGCCTTACATATTACTTACAACCGGAAGCCATCTTTCTTTCTGACTCTTTCTTTCTGACCTTCAAAGGAGGTAGACGCCGCGCAAAATCTAATAAAAAAAGTGCAAGTCACTATAAAAATGCATATTACATAGTCATACTAACACTAACCCAATAAGTCATCTCATCTGTGACGTCACAGATGAGACGATAAGAATTAGTATTGTAGAAAGTAGCCGAGCTGTTGTGGATACGGGCAAACTACACTACTTCTGGTAATACAGATGACTCGGAAAGCGAGAGCCAAGTAAGGTTACAGAAGAAGCGAAAGCGGCTAATTGCAACATGCCGGGGATATTCTAAACGGAGTGTGCGTCCACAGAGATTTGAAAAATAAACCTTTCAGATATACTATTTCAATCAACCAATAGGCTACTCAGTACTCATGTTATTACCAAAAACGTATTATCCGCAATTATCGTTTGTTGTTTTCATATCCTAATATGTAAACACTACTTTAGTCTTGTTTCTTGTCAAATAAACATAGCTCTTGAATATTGTTTCAGTGTTGCTCACTACAGAATTGTCTTTAACGTTATGTCTGTACCGTTACATGTCAAACGGTAAAGACAGAAGCTCATTACTATCAATTTTTTTCTCTTAAAATCTATAACTGATCTAGTGTTGCAGCTCTGCAGTTATTAATAACACACTCAGTAGTAATTAAATGTAAAAATATTTTGGGGATTTATTTCAAATTTTTTTTTTAATGTCTTTACCGTAATTTACCCGCTTCTGGGAGAATGACCCTTAAAACTCTTTCTGATCTTTGGCATTTCCAACCCAATACGTTAAAGGAAATGGTTGTAAAGAAATTGACGTGTTTATTATTGAAATGTTTCTTTGACATGTGGAGTGTGATCTGAGCTGCTGTGAAATATTAAAGTTCTTCCAGGACCTTTTGGTTTCAGATTTGGCGGTGGGTTTGCTCTTTATTGTGACACACCTGACTTGTGACATTTGAATTATGTCGTCCACTTCACTGGTGGTTTGGCAGATTGTGTGGCTGATGCAAAGGAAATGGAAATGTCACTTAAAATTATGAAACTGAATGCATCTCAGATTTTGAATCTCTGCGTCTGTAAAAAAGAAGGAGTGCTGTCCTTCAATGTGGATCAGTGCGATATTGCTGTGACTCTGTTTAATGAATTTTATGATCTTTGGCTTGCTTTGGACACCAATTAAAAAAGGCATGCGGGTCTCGGAGTCGGTTGTAGACACAGAATTTGGATAAGGTTTCGAACCATGAAGATATGCCTCTTGCCCCATTGAACATTTTTCGACGTTGCCTCAAGTGTGGGAATAATGGATCTTGTGCTTTGATTTGTCGAGAATGCAGACTATCTGCGAGAGTTAAGTTGCGCTCTGGCATGGGGAAACAGCGGATTTGTGAACCTAAGAATTCTTCTTGTAGGGCACCTGGTTTTGCCGATAGACGACATTTGTCCTTTCGAACACTTACTACTCGGACTCGTACGGCTACGAAGTGCTTTAAGTGCAGTGGCTCTGGACACGGAGCTCTAACCTGTCAAAAATTTTGACTTGGAATTGGACTTGGATCTATTTGATACCTGGTTCTGTTTTATAATAAATAAATAAATAAATAAAGCATTCTGCACCCAGTAGGGGCAAGGAGGACGGAAGGGTTACATACGTTACCACTAACACCGGTCCTTGTAAGACGTTAATGACTGCATCACAGATATGGACGCTTAAGGTAGGTGGACAAATCGGTTTTGTTTAGTAATCCACGAAACACACCCAGCGAAGTAGCCGAAACAACAGCCTCGGGGAGGGAGTTCCAAGGCGCCACCACCCGATTTTGGAACGTGAGATTACTCTGTGATTTGAACTTTGTCGATTTGATTCTCTGTGATTTGATGTTTTGTTTTTGACCAGGAATGGGACTTGGATTTGGATAATATATCTTACTTTGTTGATTTGATACTGGTTTTGAATTTGATGCTGCCCTCTGTTATTTTTTCCTTCGAGTCCTACTGATTTTTACGATTTGGAGGCTGCTTTATTCTCTCGATTATGTGATCTTGGAACATGGCATTTGTACTGTGTGCGTGAATGTGCGTTTTGAATGGAACTGGACTGGGATTTGGACACTGAATTTCAACCTAATTTTGTTACCGCTGCTTTGTGAAATTCCACTGCGATTTTACACTAGAACATTGATTTGATATTTGGTTTTGACTGGAATATGGACTTCGAAACTGTGTTTTGTGTCTTTTGACCAGGAATGGGATCTAGATTTGGACAAGATTTCTTACTTTGTTGACTTGATACTGGTCCTGAATTTGATGCTGCCCTCTGTTGTTATTTTTTCCCTCGAGTCCTACTGATTTTAACGACTCGGATGCCGCTTTATTTTCTCGATTATGTGATCTTGGAACATGGCATTTGGATTGTGTGTGTGAATGTGAGCTTTGATTGGAACTGGACTTTCAACCTAATTTTGTTACTGTTTGTTTGTTTGTGTTTGTTTGTTACTGTCGTTTAACAAGTACTTTGTCATCTAAGGACCCATCGCAGGTGCCATTTTTATTAAAAATGGGAATTTATAACCGGAACCAATTCATTCGTAACTCAAACACCGAAGATCCTAAGGATTTTCAACCTCTGGTATGCGCCGTCGATTTCTCGACCTTGTTGTACAAACATTCCGCAAAACCGTTTCCACGTTCCCACATGACGACGTCGCCACGGCTTACGGATTTTCCGCTTCCAACCTCTATTGTACGTTGTGTAAGGTAGTAAATACTGTGCCTGAAAAATTTCCCACGGTGGAACACGTAATCGTGTGTTTCGATTACAAGATGCCCCCTACGTAAATTGAAGAGACGAAAATTGTTGAGATACAACAACCTGTTCGTCAATTTGATCAAGTGTACAGATTACATCAAACATCTGATGACCCGTGTGGGCACAAACCCAATCCACTCCACGTCCAAGGAAATGATAACCGTGGAAATGGATTACGACAAAATGAATCTCCAGGAGGGTGAGGTAAAGTGCGTACAGCTTATTTGACACTACGGTAAGGACGCCATCATCAGACCAGACAGCGATGTTCTGATAAGTTTAGCATTTGAAAACGGTCCTTACGGAAATAGTTCTTACGAAATCGGAGTCGTAAATTTCTTCAGGGAACCACACCATTGCATTACTGCCACTATGGTGAACAATACAATTAAATTCGAAACCTACGACTGGAGAAGAACGTACTGGACTATAGTGATGTTCCTGTTCGGCTGCGATTATTATCCGCCAACTATTACCGCAACCGACGATCTGTTTCACAAACTGTACGTCGAATTGAAGAGAGAACACGATGGCAGGGTCATGTGCAATACGCCCACCGTTCATAAAATAGCTAGTACGATTCTGGAACCTCACAAGACACGTGTAGGTACCGGAGTACCTACAGCCGCTTACGGCAGCGTTCAATTCCGGAATATTCACTTGGAGAATTTAAACAAGTGCTGTGCTTTGCTTTGTGCGACTAATAAGCTGGTACTTTGTCCCAGTCCCAACTACAACTTCCGCTTATTCCATTTTCTAATAAAATATATACTATGTGCGTTAGAAAATTTCTGTCCAAACAATACAATGATGTCATCAAACCAAATCTTGGCAAAGCAATTGTTACGAA
>JAHWFP010059974.1:0-12717 GCA_023313725.1 Lithobius niger | reverse complement strand
ACAGTATTTTCATGCAAACGAGAAATCACAACACTTCTCTGAAAACCCGGTCATTGTGGGGGGGGGGGGGGGTTGGGGGGGGGGGCTGCCCCTAGTATACACAAAATACTCTAATGTTTCGGCACATCTCACAGCCATTATCAAGAATAAAAGATAAAAGAATTACAAATCACACAAGAAAGGTATGAGTCAAGTTGCAAGTAAAATGTCCATCTTCACAAGGCAGAACTTGCTAGGACGTGTTCAAAACGGGCAGAACCATTAAAAAAAACGTAAGTTTTTATGTAGGCTACTTTCATTTGTTCACTTTCCGGCTTTTTCTTTATAACATATTATGTTCCATTCATGACATGGAAACTACAACTGATAAAGTCAAGACGACGAAAAAGAGTTTAAAGAATGATGGCAATATTTGTTTGTTTAAAAATGCTGATGCTTAATATAGGCCTGTACGTTTTATCATCCTTCAGTTTAAAGTTTACTTTTGATCACTTACGATTTTTTCGAAATGTTGGTCGTGAAGTCAACAGCAGTCATTATCCATGGAACACACTCTCCATCTAGTAAGACGAGATGTGTGGGGGAGGGGAGGGGGGACGTTTGACCACGGTTTGAAGCTACAACTGCTCAAGTTTGTTGGCAGTCCTTCGGAAAAGTCTGGGCCGCAAAGAGCCTGCTTCGCTGCGGACAAGGGCGACCGGCACCGAAGTTGAACTTTGGTAGCTTTGCGTCAACTAAAGCCCGCGTCAGACGAGAAGACTTTCACTCACGACACGATTGTCACACGGTCAGATTTCCTCCACTCCTGACTGCCCTCAGGATTAACAAACACTTCATATGGCTTGCTCTCTTTGCGTCCAACTTCACCCCTTTTTCTGGAATGTGTGGTATGCGTTCACCATTGGTCGCTATCGGTCATGTGGGAAAAAGTCGGTACCCGGAGGGCTGGCCGCCTAGCCTGGCCATCGAGTCTTGACGAGTCTTTAATTACTCCCAACTTTTGTCGTCTGCTCCCTGTCACACGAGCCAACTTACCCTCCCGACCCGCTTTTTAGTCGTGTCGTGAGTGAAAATCTTCTCGTCTGACACGGGCTTAAGATTCAAGTTAGATTTCCGTTGGCGTTGTCCAAGTAACACCTGCCTAATCCTTCCTAATGGCTGTAAACCCTACCAGCTTGTCAGAGATAAGTTTGGATGAACTTCAGAGTTTGGATTAACACCAACGTAACCAATTCTGCCTTTATACTTTGGTGACGAAATGTGAGTAATCTCGCTATTGCTGCTAGTTCGTATTGTTCAGAAATAACCTACTCGAGGAATACAAGGTGAACCAAAAAAGTCCGGAGTTGGTAATACAGTGCACGTATGTGAAGAATAGCATTTAAACAGATCGACATAATAGTGACGACACATCAGGAACGAATAAATTGATCACGTATTCAATGACCTTGATGACCTTTTTCAAGATCGTTGGCCATTGCCTTACTAACGTCTAAAGTAACCATGCTAGTATATTAGTGTAAATTGGAAAGTTGTGGGGATAACAGGACCATCAACCCAAAAAGCACGAAGAAAATCGGCTCAAAATTGCAAGAGGTACGGAAGAAATGAAATGTGTGGGTAACAGCTGCTTCACCGCGAGTACCTACAAAAACAGTGCGAGGTACCCAGTAGCTTCACTGCTTTACACGCCAGCATGCGTGAAGCTACTGCTTATCTACGGCCGATTCCAGAGTTTTAAAGTAACACCTCGTATCTGCATAATAATTCTGGATCCCGGCTGAGCTGATAAGAAAAGAGCCGAGAAGAAAAAAAAGTTAAAGGGCCGGACAATCACTTTAATCGCTTCTCATTGTTTTCGTCCACGTGTAATGTCTTTATTTATTCATTCATTACCGGAGTCTACAAAGCCATGACGCTACACGCTCCTTTGCTACGGTGCCTAACAATTCCGGCTGCACGTGCTGAGGATTGAAAACTATCGTCCAAACCGTTGATTGTTGATGGGTAAAATGAAATTGGCCTTAGGGCTTCTGGCAGATGACCAGGAGTGGTTAACGCTCGTTAAACCCGTTGAACCCTTTGAAATTGGCAGCTGGAAACGATGCTATGGCTTATTTAATTCGCAGATGAAGGCTTTCAGAGCTGAGCTCCGGGCAAACGGGAAAAGGGGCCCGGGCTGCATCGTGCCCGGGAACGATGCTTGATCATGCCAATTTTTAAAACGGTGCATCCAGTGATTTGAGCCATGGGATACGCTGGTTGAGTGAGCGAAGTGAACGAAAATCAGCGTTTGTCAGCCAGTGTGCGCAAAAATTGGACTGAAGTAACTTAATTCCGTGAAAGCGTTTCTTAGACAGTGTGCGCGAAAATAGGAGAGAAGAAACTTAATTCGGTGAAACATCCAGAATATAGGAAATGGTGCATCTAACACCAGCTGTGCGTAGCACGGGCTTCCTCTAATAATATAATAAGAAAACAATTTTTCTGTCACAAAATGGCAGAATGGTAAGAAAAGGTTGTAGGGTCAACCGCCTACAACTCACCTTACTAAAATGTAACGTGGAGTAAGATGTTCAAGAACACAGCAACAAACCAATATCATCCGATATCTCGTCATACACAATTTGAAACCAAACAATTTACCGAACCGGTTGTTTAATTAAGCAATAAACCGAACAGTTAACCAAATTCAGCACGTTTAAGATGTGCCCGTAGACACATGTCATTCAATTTGCGTTTAAAAATAGCAACCGACACAGCCGAGACGACTTCCTCACCAAGCGCATTCCACACAGGCACCACTTTCCCGCAATTAAGTCTTGACCGCGGAACAATGAGTTTTAACTGGTGTCCACGCGTTTTCGTATAGTTATGCAGTTCGTACAATGGCAGGCAGGGCCGTAGCTAGCCCCCTTGGCGCCCAAGGCGAGCCAACTGAGCGGCGCCCCCCCCCCTCCCTCTTCCCCGACTACTTATCAAGAAAAAACTCACGGATATTATATTGAGGCTAACATAACTAAATAGTAACTACTCCTAGTAAATGAGAGAGACCTGTTGTAGGTATTTAAAGCAGTTGAAGACAATGAACATTAACAAATTTTAAAAAAAAAGAAGTGTTTTTTTATTGAACTAATGGGATTCCGTATTAAATTGTGCTTGTCAACTGATCAAAACACCTTAAATAAGGTGATAAAGACATGAGAATAATATATTTCGCTAGAACAACCTGAAAATAAATATTTCAGTATTACTAATTCAACCGGAATAAAAAAACAGTTTTTCTCTCTCCAGTTTTCGTATTTTTCGGGTGCAAGCATCTCTTTAAGAAGCAAGAATCAAGTATACTGAAGTGTCTCTCTATAGACCTATTTTTTTAATTTCAGTTTTTGGCTTTCTGATCATTCAAGGAAAAACAAATAATCGGCTAACAAAACATCCGGAAATTGTGCAGCGAGCACTAAATCAAGTCCAAGCAAGCACGTCTCTTACAGCCTTGTGAACTTTGATGCAACACGATCCGTTAAAAATTGCTATATTTGTGCTTTACCATCCAATTCCACGGTTGGCAGGAATTCAGCGTGGCGCCCCCAGCAAGGCGGCGCCCTAGACGGGCGGCTTGCTCGCCTTACCCTTCCTACAGCCCTGATGACAGGTCGAGAGAGGTAATCAGTGATTGCTTACACAGAAGCAATTTTAAATAACTAAAGATGGAGGGCTTTGATTTTTAGGCCAGTTACATCTCAGAGAACAAAAAAGAAACTGAAGAGCTATAGTTAAAATAAGAAAAATGGGGGCCGTTACCCAAGTTTGCAGGGTTTTCACTGTCGCTTCGAAAAGAGAAATGCTGATTTCCGAAAATACAATATATAACATTCATCTTCGAATTCATAAATTTCACTGACAGCAAAACCATTGTGACAAAACTCGCAGGAAATTGGAGGAAAACCGTGTCCCAAAGTTTGACTTTAGTTTTAACTTTATTAGTAGAACCTAAACGACTCTCATAGAGTATTACATTAAAAAAACGGTAGCGTAACGGGGGGGGGGAGGGGGAGATGAGGCTTAATGGCGCGTCGACAGCTTGGTCATAAGCGCCAACCTCAGTCACAGTGCAGTGGTCCGGGTTGCCACTGCACCACACATTACAGAGATATTATTCAAACCCCTAATCTAAACGGTAGCGTAACGGTATATGGTGCTTAAAGTTATTATACATAAATAAGTACGGATGTAAACCTATTTACGTTGGCCTTTGGACTAAAATGTCTTACTGCCTGAGTAGGGAATTGAACCAACGACCTTTAAAACCAAATACCGCGGTCCTACGCTGACGTCGGCGGTAAGACCTCGGAATTTGGTTTCAAAGGTCTGGGTTAAATTCCTCGCTCAGTCAGTCTGACATTTAAGTCCAAAAGGCAACGTAAATAGGTTAGCATTCGTATTTATTTAACCCTTTTAACCCGTATTTATTTAACCAATCTTGAGCTCATTGGCTTTCCGTCCCGTTTAACCATTATTTAACCCTTCTTGCGGGCCATTTGGCTTTCCGTCCTGTCTTAAATTTTCTACAAACGACGAGCAAACGCACAGACGGACGTCAGCGATAAACAGCTGGATCGGTCGGGCTGGTCGTTTTACTATTCAACCCACACGTAAATTAATTCGTTCGATTATTAGCTAGTAATATGTAGGTCATTACGGAGGAAGGCGTCCTGTTGCTTGGCACGACTATACCTCAGCCACCCCAGGAGTTTTCGGGAAGAGAAGGATGCCTCGTGCTCATGTCGATTGTGGCATGTAAAAGAACCCAAAAGTATCCTGATTGTAATTACCTAGGTCGGATAGAAACGGGGTATACTCATGCGTGAAAAGCAACGACGTACCAAAGCTACACACAAAGCTACATCTTTTGTGAATTTAATTAAAAACTTTTAGGTTTTAATACAAGTTTGTCCTGAATTCTTGAATTATTATGGCTATGGCTATAGCAAATTGACAAAAACCCATTCCTTTTATGTCTTATTGATGTAGCTACGACAGACAGGCTTTTCAGTTGTCGAGATAAGGGTAATTATGCACCAATCGGTGGCCTACCCGAGGTACAGCAGTGTTGCAAGTGCGAATATACGTTTGAATAAAATCGCAAGCGCTCTCCTGTCGGGGAGTAACTGAGATTGGATGGGCGAGGGGGGGGGGGGGGGGGAATTGAGGCTTAATGGCGCGTCGACAGCTAGGTCATTAGCGCTAACCTCAGTCACAGTGCAGTGGAGCGAACTGAGATTGTCGTCGGGGAATTATAGCCGGAAGATGGAGTCTGCATGACGACATAAAATTCGTTTAAATTTGGGGGAAAAAAGCTGAAAATAGATTTGGCCGTTTTGATTGCCAGTAGTGCTATGGTTGCTACCTCATCACCTCCATAATGTAAGAGCTGTCTTACTTAGTTAATGCAAAACGTCAACTAAATATGTACAAAACAAAACTTGTCAAGGATTCTAGCCAAGTTTTCGTCGTTTCTATTCGTGATACCAATGAACTAAGCGAAAGTCGTGGCTAAACTGAGAATTGATTTGCTGCGTTAGACCATCAACGGTACGATTTAACAGGCATCTGACCAGTTATCTCTAAAAGGAGAAGGCCGATTTTAACAGATCAACACACAACGCGAAGTTTGTGAGGGTTACACGGACTCCAAACAAACAGAGACAGTAGCCCAGTGGTGAGAGTCCCGGCCTCCCAACCGAAAGCCGCCAACTCAAATTCAGCGTCTAACCAATACGTCACTTTAAAAGAATTCACTGTGCTCAGAAATGGACGTGTACTTTTGAGGGCTAACTGTGTGTTCTTGAAATGGTTTTAACCAAAACATCACCTAAATTTGTACAGACCAACACTTGTTAAGCTTTCCCGCCAAGTTTTCGTCTGTTGAAGTCTGATAACAATTAACTCCATGAAAACCGAGCAAAGAATCAGAATTGAAGACGAAGTTGGTAGCTTGATTTGCTAGTGGCTCTTTTCCTCTTAGACCATACCGTCACCGTGATTGAAAACTAATTCTTAGTTAATTCAGGAAGTTCAGCCTTATTTATCTTCCGCCGTTTGAAAAGTAAGCAACAATACTTTTCAAACCTAAATTATTTAGCGTTAGTTAACGTTAATTTAATAATATTTAAAAAAAAATTTAATTCATCAGTTAATTTAATTTGTAAATAAAATGGATTAAAAAAAACAGAATTTTGGTCGCAATTAGGCTTTTAAGACCACTCATGCTAAAGAATATATACGAAACACATCCGAAATTTGCGTGACAATGTGGTGCAAACGTGTCTCCGGACACAGAAAATAGCACCTTAAATAGCGTAAAATGCTTCAGTTTCCGGGGCTCTGTCCCGGACCCCACTGGGGGAGCTTACCGCGCTCCCCCAGACCCCCTAGCTGGTTTCACCGTCCCTCTACTGAAGTACAACAAATTTTAACAAAAAATTCTTCATATTCTTTGACCCCCTGTTGGGGAATCATTTACGCCCTCTCCGAAATTGGCTGGCGCCACTACTGTTTTCTTACCATATGTAAGCCGTTAAGGTGAAAAAGAAAACTTAACACTGTGAAATAAAATGTTTCTAATTGCCGGCACGAAAATATCCACTACCTATACATTTTGGGATTCAGTTCCTGCAATGCTGTTTACCCTGGAGGATTAAAACTGCCCGGCTCGGCAACCCATCTGCGCATGTGCAAGCACAGTGCAGACCCTCCTAAATGGTGTTACGGCGTTTGCCAGCCATCTCTTTTCCTCCAGCCTCCGGCCAAGTTACAACGCTAGCTTGGAAGGTCCTTCGTTCTGCTCCTTCACCACGAAAGATCCTTCGTTTCTTCGCTGAACTTCTATCAACTTGTCCTCCCCCTTCGCCTGTTCATTCGAAGGCTCCTTCATCTGGGTTTTTTCCTATGCATTGAAGCTATTTTCCACTGGCCTATCTTGACTCTTCCACCAGCTCGTCTGGACCCTTTTGATGCCGATTTTCTTGGCGCTTCCATCGCTAGACCCTTCGTCTGTTCATCCTTCACTGGACTCATTCTTCGTTTCAAACGATTTTTCGTTCCCAACTGCATCTTGGCGGCTTCCAACCACTATTGCGGCAGATTCTGACGACGCCTCCCATGCCAGATTCTTCGATTGGACTCATCCTTCGTCCAATTAATCCTTTGCTCCTTCACTCGTTCACTCTTTCTCTGACCTTCTTTCGTCCTAAGACAGTGGGTTGCTGCCTATTCCGGCATCCTTCGCCCGTTCGTTCGTTGTACTCTTCCTTCACCACGAAAGGTCCTTCGCTCTTTCGCTGCCCTTCTTCCTTGGACCAGCGTGTTACTACCTCTTCAGTGCAGCCTTCACCATATCTTTCATTGGACACATTCTTCGCCACGAAGGATTCTTCGCTTCTTCGCTTCCGCATTGATCTGCAATCAGGTTGCCATATGTCACCCCTCCTTCGTCATTTCATTGTATGTCATACGTCTAGTAATGGATCTCCTCTTTGGACAATGGCTCGTCCGGGAAAAGGAAACATGACAAGGGATCCTCTTCATCAAAATGATGTCGTTCTGATTTTCCCACCATCAATACGAAAACTATCTTTTGCCGCCCGGCTGAACCTTTATCCCTCCACCACACACCTCACCCTTAGGTCTAGTTTGAACTATAACCAATGAAATAGAGAGGTCTTGCCAAAGGTTTTGGCTTTGGTCTTAAGGACTGAAACAACTGGGAACGTGCCAAAGTTGGACAATCCACCCGCTCTTACCACGCTCCTTCGCACCGGCAGATCCCTTCCAGGGAAAGGTGAACTTCCGGAGCTCGATATGGAGCCACCTACCCTGACCGTGTCGGTAGTCTTGGTTCTTTTGCTCCTTTAGCGACGGCATGGCGAATTCCCGTCACTTTGAAACTTGTCTTCAGTTGTATTTTTTGCCACCAAAGCGAAGAGGGATTTCGGAACAGCACCTTTCATCCCAAAAAAAACAAAAAACAGGCGGAATTTCTCTGCGACCACTCACCTCCCAGAGGACGTTTTCTGACATTTGAACGCACATCTTTCAGGAAACGCAAATGTCACTCTGTCTCTTTTTGACACTCGGATTCTTCCTACTTTTTCCCCTCATCGTGGAAATCGTGAATCAATCCTGCCCCAGTTGTTGGCTTCGCCCACGAACGATTCCAGAGCACCACTTCTCTATCTTTGACTTGATTCTCATCATCTTTTTTTCTTCCCATGCTATCAACCCTTTCGGCATTCGTCTGTCTTTACCTTTCCTCCTTTGGGGGGTTCTCCACCACTCCAGAACTCCCATGCTTCGGCTCCTTATCTTGGTGCACTATTCTCAATCTCACTAGCTTGTTTCTGTGCATAACATCATGGCTCCGAAACGTTGTGGGTATTTATCTGGCTATTCCACCATAATTTGTGGTTGGGACCCGTATACGGTTATGAAACCTGTCAAGTGAACATGTCCGACTATTGTTGCAAGTCGCAAGAGGTATGATCCGCACACCGCTTGGCAAAGCCGTCAGAAGTGCAATTTTGACCTTGACTCATGCGCAATTTCCTTGTCCATTTCGTTGAAAGAGTGCCGTTTACTCTGCAAATAAAAATAAGGCTGCCAAACTTCGCTCCACACAACTTCAGAACAGAAAGAAGAAAATTCAACAACAATCTCAGGTGACAGCTCCCACAGGCGCAACATCCTTCTTGCCAATTCTGAATCCATCGCCTTCCTCATCACCGTGTTCGACTTGTTCGTCTTTTAGATTTTCGTCTACCCCACTCCATCCCAACCTCAGGAAATTCCTCCGCCACCCACCAACATGCCCCCGGCTATCGAGGAACCCTCCAATGCCACTTCTGCTATTCTTCCAGCCTTGCCACCTTGTTCATTGGCTTCGGCAACTCTTACCCATCCTCCACCTCCACAAAAAAAACTGTCATCACTTATCCCACCAAACCAGACCCTTCAAAGAATGATCCTCTACCTTCAGAAATTTCTTTTGGACTGGATACGGCTCTCCTCACAGATCGAATTCCTCTCCTGACCAAAAAGTATTTCGTTCCATACTCAAACATAAGTTGCAACTTTCATCCAAACGCCTTAAACCACTACAACGAAACATGCCACCTATCGCCAGACACTTTCTTGAGCAATCCGTTCAACCGGCAAATGCAAAAAAGGTAATTGACGCCACGTAACTGAACATTGAAAATCTCACGGCCTGTAACAACAAGCTTCGTCATCGACTGTATTTAGCAGATGCACACATGCTAAAGATGGCCCCTTTACCTCGTTCTGGAGCTGCCGGCAGAAAACCTCAAGTCCCAGTTTCTACGCGCAAACCGTTTAAGCTTCATCGTCCACAACCTACAATTCGAAAACCTCCTCTGAAATCTTCCAAACCTTCTCAAACAACTCAAATTTTCTAAACCGTTCCAATTGACTGATTTCAGAACGACCCTTCTCTCCCAGTATTTCTGCTCCATCAAAAAGATCGCCCGGGAAGAACAGAGTTAACCCTATCTTAAACCTTACCAGGATAACCCACAGTGATATTGAAAAGACTAGATCAAGGCCAATCTTGCAATGCCTCCGGAAAACTTCGTGGCCGGACAAATCTTTCAATACGACAATTCCGTCAACTTTTTTGCCATGCAAAGGCGAAATGAAAAAGCTCTCCTTGGCCGGAACCTGGAAACTCCCCTGCCTGTATTGGCACTCCAAGGCCAAGAGGTACTCTTTCTCTTTCACGTCCACACCATAAAATAGAAATCCCACCCATTTCTCTTGATTTCCATCAGACCTGGGAATAGAATGGGTGCTCTCACATCTGCGAGGAAATTCACTCACCACTTCGTGTTTGGTTTATTCCGCCCTCATTTTTAATCAGATGAAAATCATTGTCTTTCCACCAGGGCCGGCTTTCGTGCCCTCTTTTCTTTATCCCCATGATTATGTACAAAAAAAAAACGGCACACGCTTTTGACTCTCACTCGAAGCTCATGAATCCTTTTCAATCTACACATTTTCCGAACCAACTTTCATCTTCCTGGTGTGCGTGACTCTTCAATCAATCCCCTACGATGATTCCCCTTCTGCGCTTATTCTCTGAATTGTTCATCAGCGGACACAACCGTTCTCACGACAAGGATGAGGACCCCCTTCTTGAAGAACATCTTCACTTTCCGAAATCAGTTGAAGACCACACTCACACTAAGGTACTTATCTTCCCTTTCTTAGCTTTCACTTCAATCAATACTCACCTCGAATTTCCGAGCCGACTCGCTTCCCTGATGAAAAGGTCCTTCTCATCGCAGACAGCCTTTTCACATAGAATCCGCCCTACTCTCGTGGGAATCCAGCTCGCACCCTTCGGAACCCGTCATGTGGTGCCCACCATGCATGCCAAAATTTACAGGTAGTGGATATTTTCGTGCCGGCAATTAGAAAGCCTAATTTTTCCGGGGTCAAAATTGGTTTCTA
Source organism: Lithobius niger (assembly GCA_023313725.1). NCBI lineage: Eukaryota > Metazoa > Arthropoda > Chilopoda > Lithobiomorpha > Lithobiidae > Lithobius > Lithobius niger. The sequence continues at coordinate 2,187 of JAHWFP010059974.1, read as the reverse complement.
TTGCCTTATCGAAAATATACACTACCTGTACCCACCCAACCTCCCCTCTTGAGTCACCGCCATGACATATCGAGAGGAAAAGAGATGGCTGGCAAACGCCGTAACACCATTTAGGAGGGTCTGCACTGTGCTTGCACATGCGCAGATGGGTCACCGAGCTGGGTGGACCTAAAGAGTTTTAATCCTCCAGGGCAAACAGCATTGCAGGAACTGAATACAAAACCTTACAGGTAGTGTATATTTTTGATAAGGCAATAGAAACCAATATTCCCCGGAAAAATTGGGCTTTCTTAATAAAACACAATTCCTATACACACCTTAGGAAACATCATATGCAAAATTCGTGTTGAGGGCTGAGCTCGTACAGTGATAGCTATAATCAGCGCACAGTGTCTTCAGATACTGAAGACACTGTGCAACACTGATAATACATATCACTATGTACCAGCTTAGCCTCCATACAAATTATGTATTGTGAGTACTCGTTTTGTGTACTTTGTGAGTCAAAACGTACACAAAATGTGTAACTGGCTAGTTGTATGGAGGCTGAGGTGGTACACAGTGCACAGTGTAGTCTTAAAACATGTAATAATTTGTAATAATTGGCTGAGAAAGAGTCAAAACATTAGCGTTTTTATGTTGTAGATTAATCACTTGTTCATTGGTTATAGAATATTAGCGTTTAATTTGCATCACTTCATAAACTCGTTGTACCTATGCACACATGGTGAAGTAGGCGTTTAAAGCAAAACGCTATTATACAGGGTGGTCAATAAAAATGTAGACGATAAAGAAAAATCGTAAATTTTTTATTAATTGATATTTTCATGTTCTCATAAGTCAGATGTGTTAAGAAAACTTCAAATTTTTTTCTGCACTATTGATTTCAAGCCCATAGCATTCCAAAGATGGCAGTTCAGTATACAATTCAGCATCGAGTTTTCATTGTTGAAACGTTTACAAAAACGCAATCTGCAACAAAGGTGCAGCGCAAGTTTCGCAAACAATTTCCAAACTTCTGTGTTCCAACACGAACTACAATATTGCAGCTAGTAAATAAATTCAGGGAACCTAGAACTATTTTGAACCAAAATTAAGAACATTCAGGTCGTCCAGTGAGTGACAGTTCATATACGCCAAGGAATGTGGAGATATGGCGTGAAAGTTTGAGAAGAAGTCCAATTTCGTCATTAAAATGGTGATCTGTAGCTTTCAACATTAAAAGCACATAACTACTTACAATGCTAAAGAAGAATTTAAAACTTTTCCCGTAGAAAATTCAAATCCTCCAGGAACGTTTCAGCGTTTGCTGCCTTATCTCCAGCAAATGTGACAACGACAATTTGAATTTAGAGAATGTGTTTTTCTCTATTTTTTTTTTCTTGTGGGGTTACGTAAAGGGGGGGGGATTGAGGCTTAATGGCGCGTCGACAACTTGGTCATTAGCGCCAACCTCAGTCACAGTGCAGTGGTCCGGGTTACGTAAAGGAAAAAAAGTCTTCAAACTTAACCCTAAATGTATAAATGTATCCACAAACTCAAGTTAAGCATTCGTAAGGTTATTTGGGCTGAACGCAAGACACTCTTCAGTCTGTTATCCACTGAAACGAGCACACTTAGAATAGGAGATCCATTGAATTAAAGGGAGCTCAATTTGAGCATACATTTACCTTGATTAATTAAAAACAACATGTCAAACAAAATTTCAAGTTTTCTTAACACATCTGACTTATCAGAACATGAAAATCTCAATAAATAAAATATTTATGACTTTTATTTATCGTCTACATTTTTTATTGACCACCCTGTATGACGACGCATACGTTGTTTAAAGTGTGGTTAACGAAAACTCTGTTTAACATCTGTTTTCACATAAATAATAAGTAAACATTGCTATTTAATATTTTAATTATGCATGTGTAACGAAAACGGTTAGGCCATGTTTTTAATGTCTATTGCAACGTATACATTAATACTTCAAAATAAAAACACAAGCATTTTAATGACAACACAAGCGTATGTGTTTTAGTCATGTATTTATGAAGCGTTACGAATTACTGTTAGGTTTTGTACCGAATACGTGCTATGAGTACTCAAAACTATAAAAATGGTATTGTGTTGAGTGGTTTTTTCTCAGCCAATGGTTATCTTAACTTTGTTTTGAGCAAAAACATTTATAAACGATAT
>JAHWFP010059967.1:16251-31117 GCA_023313725.1 Lithobius niger | reverse complement strand
TTCTTTCTTTCTCAGACTAGTGTATTGTGTTTCCTCACAAGGCAAGTCTTTAATGCAGACTGCTTGCTTCATTTACAGTGCAGTGTCTTACCACTATGACCCATTTATGAGTGACAGAGTCAGTTTGACTTTAGTGATACTCTTATATTCTAGGTTATTCATAAACTTCCAATTCGAAAGGACTACGTAAAAAAACCTTTTGAATTGGGTCGGTCAACATTGGAAGAACACCTAATTAATAACATATCCTTGGTATTAATTATATATGCATGTGGTATGTGCAGCATAGAGATACTATAAACCAAACTGTGTTAAACAGGCTGAATAAAGGAGTAATTGGGCAATGGCAAATGTGGAAATTATGAATGTAATAGTTTGCAGATGTAAAATTCCCTAAGAAAAAAAGACGAGATGAAAATAGGACTGTGTGACTTTTTGTACATTCAGAGTCGTATTAAAGTTGTGATATCCACCCAAAACCGAAACTGGTATAAGAGAAGCTGCCAATTTTTCAAAAAAGGTCGGCCCTTGAAAATATTGATATCATTCAACCGTGAAAAGGCTGCCAAGATAAATCCTATTAGCCAAGTTAATTTTACCGGATAATACCTTTGACGTTAATGTTAACTTGAAGATTGCAACAGTGAGTAGCAGTGCTCTAGTTTTCATTTAACTTTCGAACTATTAGTAGATGCGATTAATTTAACTCATAGGGCTAATCTTGGCGACCGTTCAGTGGTTGAATGATATCACTACTTTTGAAGGCCAACTATTTTTGGAAACTTGGCATATTCTGTTATTCCAATTTTGGTTTTGGGTGGATCCTTGCAAGTCAAGTGGAGGAAAACTTCTATTGTTCATTTAATACTGTACCTTTACCTTCGTACAAAGGAATTATTATTAACATCAAGAAGAAAAATATTGGGTCGTGAAATAATTACATTCCCCAACAACGCCTTATATGTGTACCCGTTTAATATTGAATCTACCCAATTCAGAAGCTTGCTTTTAATAATTATAGAAATTATATAATTATTTGTGTGAATGATATTAACATAAGTGTTACGTAAATTTCACCCTATATGATTCAAGTATACTTACCAGTAACTAGTAATAGTATTTAACAGTAACTAGTTAATAGTTACTGTTTTACTCTTGAAATAATTTTACCCTTATTAATTTTACCCTAATCTTTCCTTAATTTACCCTAATTAATTAATTGATGAGAAAATGTTTCTCCATATCCTTTCTAATTTTTCGGCAGTTATGTCTGCTTTCCTTTTGTTTTAGACCATTATTTTTTCCACATTGGACGTTTGGGTTGATATAATACTGTATTTTAGAAAATTGTAGCAGAGATTGTCAACTAGAAATAGAAACAAATCGCTGTAAAAATATAACGGGTTCAGTGAGTTATGTTTATGCCACTGGGGGATGTGGCCATAGCGGTTAAGGCACCATGCAAGTGATCCGGGGACGAACTGGGTAGCCGGTTCGAATCCGGGTTATGCCACTCCGACGAAACGTAAATGCATAAAGGTGGCTTACTGAATTGTGTTCTAGTGTATAATTTTCGTTAATTTCCAATTTTCTTTAGGATTGTCAATATTTTTTTGTATTATTTTTATTTATTATTATTTTTTGATTGATGTACGAAAGTTTGATAGGCTTACTCGACTCCCATGTCTGAATATGATGGTAAAATTCGAAGAAATACTACGTCAAAAGTTTACAGGGTCTACTTCTTTGTTGTTTGGCGTGTTCCGAGCCGGAAGGCCATAACAACGTGGACGCACCCAAGCCGTCAGGGAGCAACAGACAAAAATTAAAAAGGGGGGGGGGGAGAACAACATGCACAAAGCAGCCCAACACAATGGGAAACCGCATAACAACGAACGAAATTGAACCAAGAAAAAAGCACAAAAAAGTAAAGTAAATGTGCACCAACAAAATTCAGAAAAAAAGGGAAAGTGGTTAAAAAACAAGTTAAAAAATAAAAGTACCCTCCCCCCCCCCTACTGGGTTACGTGCCTGGTACATCAAGTCTAATAAAAGTTTAAATTAAGCTATATACAGAATAAAACATCGCATCAAATGGACACAGTGGGGACCTACGACACAAATGGTACCTGGTTGCTAAATGCACAAGCACCAAAGAAAAGACGGAGGTCATCAATAAGAGTTCAGCTGTTGGGGTAAATTGGGTCCTCGACAATACTGTTACAAAAAACAGAGAACTCCTCCTGAGTCCCTCATCAATTGCGACGTGAAGAGAGTCCCAATGCCAAGAGGAGCAGATTTTTTTTTGATTGATGTACTACTCGACTCCCATGTCTGAATTTGACGGTAAAATTCGAAGAAATACGACGTCAAAACTTTACTGGGTCTACCGGTTTATGAAGGCCAAAACAGATTTCACCCTGTCGACTTCGCACATGTGTGTTTATTGAGTTCCCAAAAAACAATAAACATCATTGACTGAAACATCATTGACCACAATTTTCTACCTTATCTTCTTTGGTTTTCCAAAGCTTCAGCAACATCGTCGATTTCACGGTGAACATATCTACCCTAAGTATTAGAAAAGAATAGGACATTGAACGCAAGTGTTTAATACAGCAGCTAAAGTTTGTATCAAGACGCATAATTCGATGCATTCGGCCTATATACTATCTTTGCTAAGAAATTATTTGATTAGTTACTTATTTAGTTTCTTAAGAGACCTTATGGAAGTTTGGCCATATCTGTACACTCATACAATCCTATAATTTAGCATGGTTGTGGAATATTTTTCTCTTTAGCTGATCGGGTCTGCTTCTCCCTTTTGCTAGACTTGTTTTTCCTTTTAAAAACGTGGATGCTACCATAAAGTAGTAAGAGGGGTGTCAGTCTTGCCGTCTAAAATTCCGTATGTGCTACAGGTAAACTGATGAATCGATGCTCGAGTAGTGTAATCAGATGCTGGGCAGCCTAGAGCGTACCTTAACGTTGAGTGTTGTATGTTAACCTTCGCCATAATGGCTTTGTCATAGGGATGGTCGTCTCGGGATGGGCCACAAACAGGGCAGTGACACGACGTAGTATTATTGTGTATAAACTCTATGGGGGAGCCAGTAACTGGGATAGCTGCAAGGAGCACTGGAGGGAGAAAGGCAGATCGTCTTATTGAAGCCAATGCTATTTGAATGGATTTCTTAAGCCTATAACGCGCGATTTTTGTTGTTGGAGAAAACAACGTTCTTTTAAGCCTGAGAAATCTGCTCTCAAACCACTGTCTTGACTAGAAGTACCGTTTTCCCGTTACATTTTAATCTAGTGCACCTTGTAGCTATTACCTCCAAATGGTGTCTCGTAGCCAATATGACGTCACTTGACGCTGCTTTATAGTGTGAAATACTATATCAACCGTCACACAAATGTACGGAATGATATGCACTATGGCATTGTCACCCCCACACACCAAAAGTGAGGGCAGACCCCCCACATCACCTGACCCACATGTTAAGTCATTACCCCACGTCACATCACCAGAAGTGACACCATCACCCAAATGACCATAAATGAGATCACGCCACGTGACTGAAAGTGATTTCATCACATCACCCCGCGAGCCAACACCCCTTCTCAACCAGGATGTGTAAATTCTGCCATATTGTATAAATCGCATACAATAGGCAATCGCACATGACCCACTCTGTCCGGGTGGGTAAAGTCTACTGTATTAGCACAGCCTGCAGGCAGTGCGTATTAGAGTTCGTTTCCGCACGAGAATTTTAAAAAAAGTGGACAGGCGGAGGCGGAGGCGGCGCGGCTAACAATGTCAAAATGTTACAATGCTGCAACATGTAACAATGGGGAAACAATAGGCGTGGAGCACAAGATCGGATTGTAGCTCACTCGAACAATATGCAACGGCCTTAGGGCTTCGTCGGGCAGATAACCGGGTGCGGTTAACGCTCGCTATAAACCCTTCGACCCTTTTGAAGATGCAACGATGCTCGGGCACGAGGAAAGTAACATTGTTGTAGTAGCTTCGGGGCGGCTCCATTAAATATAGTTAATCGTTGTCGAGAACCAAAATGAAATGGTCTTGGTTTTCGATTTAATCTTTCAGTTTTAAAGCGTCTGGTGCAAAGTCTATAATTTTGAGGCCTCAAAATTGGACGGCCGACATGACTCTGCGATTTATTTACTTCTTCAATGCAGCCTTAGGGAAGCTAAATGAATTGTTACCGCGATTGTTTGCCATAATACTGCATCTCCTTGCAACAATGCAGAATCAACTATCCATCAGTTGATACTCTACAAACACGCTAGTGTGCTGCCATCAAATAACAAACATGGAAAAAAGCTTGGGCAGAACCTGAACAGAAATACGCATTTCTAATGTTTCGTTTTCTCGCAAACAAAATTGGGTGTACAGTGGACATACCGTATACATGATAGACCACACCGTAGCTATTACCATAAAAATGAACAGAAAAAAGCCAACAAATTAACTGAACAAAAAACGACTGTGCCGTTTAGAAAAAAAGGATTAGAGCTCGTATGCCCATACTCACAGCTGTCAAAGAACACGAATAAAAACGGATTAGAGTTCACTCGAACGTAACGAACTATACTTTGAACTCCAATTCCAGGGTACAAGGATTGTCACATGCCAGCCTACACACAAAATACACATATAGCCACTCACAAGAATCAGGCTTAAAATGTAAAACGCAGACAAATTTTGAAAAAGGCAGTATAACACACAAATTAAGTGCATGCACATGCACAAACATTAAACATTTCAAATACAAACAGTGTTCACTTTCTCACATAACCATTGAGTAAAATGTATCCTTGTTACCTGGAATTGGAGTTCAAATTATAGTTCGTTACATTCGAGTGAACTCTAATCCGTTTTTATTCGTGTTCCTTGACAGCTGTGAGTATGGGCATACGAGCTCTAATCCTTCGCCGTTTTTTGTTCAGTTATTATGTGTATGGAGATGTATGGAGTATGGAGATACGAGCTCTAATGCTTTTTTTCTAAACGGCGAAGCCGTTTTTTGTTCAGTTATTATATGTAAATTCTATTGTGATGAGGAGGATTTTTTAAAATAGTGGTTCCCCCCCCCCAACTAAATGTCATGCACATCACCTACCATGTACTCAGTGATGTCATCCCCATTCCTCTGTTGACTCTCTCAGTCTGGGTGGCTAAATTCTTCAAATTGTATGTAAAATCCTACAAAATGTCATCCAACAGGACGTCACCACTCCAAATAGTGTGTTTTAAATCTCCCAAATTAGGTACAAATTCTACATGGTTGTTATTTTTAAAAAGTGAACAGATAACCTTCCCAACTCACGGGGAGGCTACACGTGATGTCACCCCCTCTCTGTTTCATCAAGTCATGTAAACTCTACTATGTCCTTTATCCTCTTGGTTGTTGAAAATCCCTGCTCCTTCATTTTGTTACTTCCACTTTCTAACCCCACGTGATAACACCCATCATCAACTGGTGAAGGAATATTCAACCAAATTATGTGTTAATTCTACATGGATAATATTTTTTAATGGTTGCTCTTTCCAACCGTGGACATCCCTACCCCCTGACATAACCCCACCCAGTGTAAATTCATCCATGTAAATTCTATGTGATGTCGTTGACCGAGGTGTGTAAATTCTAATATGGAAATTCTATTTCACAAAATTATACGTAAATTCAGTAATATCAAAATATGTAAATTCCATAAAATTTTATGCAAATGTTACGTGATGTGGGGGTCCCATAAAAACACCCACAGAATCCCCACCCATTAAGGATGTTAAATTTGACTAAATGAAAGGTATATTCTACTTAAAGACGGGAAAGCCAAAGGCTCACAAAAATAACTAAATACAGATGCAAACCTATTTACGTTGCCTTTTGGACTTATATGTCAGACTGCCTGAGCGGGGAATCGAACTCAGGACCTTTGAAACCAAAGGACAAGGTCCTACCGCTGAGCCAGACTGACACGGTCAAATACTGCCTATGGACGTTTCCTTCTGGCCGTGTCAGTCTGACGCAGGTCTCCTCAACGTGCCTCGCTACACGACGTACGACGTGTGGAACATGACAGCGTCGATTTATGACAACAAGAAAACGATTTTTACTGCAGTACAAGATGACGGACACATTTCTGAATGCCGGCATTCGATGGTTTGTCTTCGATTCGATAACCCCGAAATGGACGCCATGTTGGATTTTGAATTCTCGCTGCAAGCCGCTATTTATTCTGCCGTCATCTAATCACTGCTAGAAGCCGTTTTTTCAACAAGAATAGCAAATTTTGGAAATAGCATGAAATGGCAATAATGTAGTAGCAATGTTTAAAATGACTTACACTTTGTTCTTTACCCGTGTTGTTATTTAAAATACATTTAATTTGTCATCTATTGCCGCATTCATTTAGTAATAACGGGAAATAAATCGTAAATATATAACGGTTACCTAGCAAATAGCGTTCTGTGAGCGAGAAGGTATTGTTGCATAAACACGTCCTTAGAGAGCAGTCAAAACTCGCCCGCTGACAGGTGTTGTCGGATATGGTTCTGATCAGTGAACTTGAGTTGTGGTGAGTGTATGGCAAAGGGTGAAAATTTTGTCGTTGTTACTGGGTGACATGAAACTCCAGAGGTACTCGTACAATTTTGCCCTTTCCCATCATCTGCTGGGGAACATGTAGCACTTTGTTCATGGTCATCCCTTGTTGCCGTCGAACCGGTCACAGAGTTTCTTTTTCCTACTAAAAGTCACAATATCAGTTTTTCCCCCCTCCCCTTTTCTTTATTTTTTGCTTGTTTGGTGATATTTCCTGCTTGGTTTGCTATTGCTTAAGACCATAAGCTTTAGGTTGATTTTTCATAGTTTCTTGCTCATTTTGTGGATTCGTCATTTGTGGCTCCACAATGGCTGCCTTCAATTTAGCATCATTATGTTAATCCTACCTAGTTTACCCTAACTCACCTAATAGGCTAGTCCACTTAATGTATATCATATTATATACATTAATTGGACTAGCCTATTAGGTGAGTTAGGGTAAACTAGGTAGGGTTAACATAATGGCGCTAAATTGAAGGAAGCCATTGTGGAGCCTCAAATGACGACTGCACACGTTAATTGTTGCTACTTTTGAATTAATTCGGTTCATTGTGTTTGGGTAACTTGAGAAGCCCTTTTTAGTTACGTTGAATAAATTAAGTGCACATTCAAGCTAATGAATTTGATTTTCTGAAGCAATATTGTAACAGTTTGACAACATTTTCTTTTTTAGGCAGAGTTTGGTTTAAAAATATTATTACGCAACAATAGACGATTACGCTTATCAAACTTTGGTGAAACGAAGGTAAGGATATGGGGCTAGTTTTAAATATCACTCTGTCTGATTTGTGTCTGAACGAGTTGAATTTAGTTAATTCAGTAACCTTTTTTGAAATCTGAGTACTGCTAAGAACTACGGTAAACTCAGCTGATGATTCTTGGTAGAATTCAATCAGTGAATCGTGAAAAGGCGAGACCGAGGTGGAAAAGAATTTATCGAGATCAAGTCTCAGACTGATTATTCTTGCCGTCTCTCTATCGACTCTTGACAAGTTTCTGCTAAGTTCTTCTATCATCGTTTTAACAATCAAGATTAAGAAATTTTCATAGTTATTTCTTGGCTACAAAAAGTCATTTCGTGAAAGTTTAGAGCGATGTTTACCGGTAAAGAAACTCCAAACATTTTCATTTAGGTGCCCAATTTTCACTTAAAGTCTAATTCAGATATTTTTAAAAATATCGTCATCAGGTGAAAATTTGGTTTCTACATATATATTTGCAAATAAATATATCTACTAGATTTTTCTTTTGACAATTAACAACATGCAGTTTATCATTCGGTAATGACAAATGAATGAGTCTCTATGTGTTTTACTAGAGATTTAGTTTCAAGACTTCATTCGTCAGTATGTCTAAAAAGACCATTCTTTCATTGTAGACGAATGAATTAATTTGAGAAGTTTCATAAAATTAGCGAAACTTAGTGATACGATCAAGATGAAAACATAACGAAGCAACAAAGAGTTATGATGTTTAATAGTCGAGAGGAGACAGAAACCACATTACACGTCTACGTAATATAACTGCACATTTTATGTTCTTTTTTATTTGATATATTTTTTTATATTTTCTTGGATGTAATCGTAACTAAGGACAGGTATATATGGAACACAGCTTTCCCTTCCTGATTTCCCCTTGCCACGTAGACGGCAATAAACTATACCCTATCTTAAATCGTTCATGTCCCAAAGCAAAATTTGTTTACTGATCGAGACATGAAATCTAGACACACGCTAGTGTGTCGCGGCAAGTTAGGCAACATTCATCACAACAAACATCACATCAATTCAATTGTCGAGGTTGTAAACCATTGTAGCGCGGCGCCATAGCGTCAGTGTCCTGTATCTTGAAGAATAGTTGCACATTTTAGGTACTTGGGGAAAAATAATAATGCGGTACAAAAGCTTAAATTGTGTTGAAATCAAGAGCAATGACCCACCTGACAAAAATTAACTCGTGTAGGAATGCCAGCTAAGCTGCTTTCAATGCAAAATCTGACACTCAATAACGTTGAAAATGTGTCACTAGCTAGCTAATTCTAGTCCGCTCATCCCCATGTTAATTTCCGTAGGGTGATTATTCATCGATACCGTGATAACGGGAAGGCTTCCAGCTATGAAATTGGAGGAATGACTGCAGTACGATACGAACTGCGTACCTTTTATGGTTTGGAGCCTAAAGGTGTAACGAGGATGGCGTGGGATGGCGCGTAAGTACGAAAATATTGTTATAACCATTGTTAGTATTGTCGTCATCGTTTCTGATTGGACAGCCAAACTTCGGATAATGAAAACGTGTATACTGACGTGCGTGCCTAGACGCACACTAGTGTAGCACGATAAATCTAAACAACGTTGCCAAAAAAATTGTATTCACGTCCAACTCACGAAAAATAAACCAACTCTAAAAACAAAGCAAAATAAACAAAGCCAAAAACTGGAGAAGAGGCCTCCAAATTAAGAGTGGTTCGGCGCTTCAAAGGAATGATATCAACACACCAAAACTAACGAAATAAAGCAAATTAGAAGAAAATGAAAACCAAACCACAAACCTATAAAGAGACGACCAAGTTGAGAATGGTTTGGCCTATAGGCAAAAGATAGTAGCAATTTTCTGAAAACCAATTTCTTGTTGACGTGCCACTTTATTACACATCTGCACGGTAGTGGAGTTGAGTCTAATACACACTTGTAATCATATCAAAAACCAAAAGTAGGAAAAGGGGCCGCCAAGTTCCGAATGGTTCGGCCCTTCAAAGGAGTGATATCAACACACCAAAACATTCGCCAACTTACTCGCACCGAATATTACTTTGGACGTTAAGTGAAAACTTGAACATTGCTACGAAAAGTAGCAATGTTCTAGTTTTCATTTAACCTTCGAACTATTAACTTGGCGAATGTTTTGGTGTGTTGATATCACTCCTTTGAAGGGCCGAACCATTCGGAACTTGGCGACCCCTTTTACCAGTTTTGGTTTTTGATATGGTCCATCAACGTGAAAGGAAATAGGACCAACAGTAATTCAGCACTATCAATTAACGAAATACAGATCTTAAAAAGGATTGGAAAATTACAAATACATTGCTTAAACCGAGACAAATTATACGCAAACGATTGCATTGTTTTTCTCCCCTTTTTGAGGCTATAAGATGTATAAGTTTTCCTTACTGAAATTAGCAATATTTCATCACACGTGTAAATCTTTTCTCCTGTTTTCAGGTTCAATCACTAATCAACTTGTTGAGTCACTGTCCAGTGGAAATAACGTCAGTGGGAAGAATGTTTAAAATCAATATGACAACATTTGCAACAGTAAGTGGCACGGATACCATTAGGTTGACTTGACCTTGTATCCTTCATTTATTTATTGGATTTGAGGAATGAACAGGTTAAACTTATGTTTTATGGCACCTCTGAGTCAATTTGAAGCATCCTAGACAAAATCATTCGGAAATCTAGTACCTGAAAGAAGACATTGCCACAAATACACGTCAAACTATATCCTTACAAAGGCTTTTTGACAGTTGTGGTTTATAACTAAGGTTTATTAAAAAGTAGTGGTATTGAATATAAAAACGGAAAATGAGATAAGTTGAAGCCTAAATATTTAGCGTAAAAGTCTCTTTTCTAAAGAACAAGACCATAATAAAGCCTGTTTGGTATCGCATCGATCATCTCCTACAGTCTGAAGACGATGTGAACTGACTGTCTAAAAAGCGCTCTACACCAGTTCAGCCTTCACCTAACTGTGAACTGGAAAATAGAATATAAACTGCTTCGAAAATGTTTACTGCCCGTTTTGTGTGCTGTCAGTGTACTGTGTCTTCAGAATGTAATGTTTACTTTATTAAAAAAGTGGTACATTTCATTAAATTAGAAAGAAAGAGAAATGTGAAACAATTTAAGCCAAGTTTGTGGGCTTAGAGTAGCTTTACCTTCTGTGATGACGCTGGCTTTGTCGTGCAACTGCGAAATATTAACGGTGCATGTATTTTTACTGATCTGCGTATGTTAACGCTATCTCTTTGTGCTAAAACTATGGTTCAATATTCTGATAAAGTTTATTTCATCACTCTAACTCTATTGTTTGAGGATGTTGTTGCTCGTTCGTGATGGCACCACTCAAATTTATTCAATATTTCACGAAGTCCAGGTCCAGTATTCCGATAACGGTATACAGTTTCAGTTCAAACGTTTCCCTTGCCCTTGGTGTCTAATTTGTCAAAGATTTATCTGAGATGTGTGCTGCTGGACTGGCTGTAACCAAACAACACTCGTCTGAGATGTGTACTACTGGGAGTGGTAGCACACATCTCAGACGAGTGTTCTTTGTTTACAGCCAGTCCAGCAGCAGACATTTCAGACAAATGTCCTACTTTTCAGTCAGTCCACATATGCAAGGGGCTCTAGGCTTGTAGTGAATCTTACTGAAAATACCAGTAACTTAACTAAATCACTGTGGTCTTTAGCAAAATCAAAGTGTTCAACATTGTTTCATTAACTCTACAGTCGGACTGGATGTTTCTTTCCACTGTTACGATTGCTTTAATTTTCTTTAGTAAATTTGTTTATGCGGATGTTTTTGTTCGTTTATTTTCCATGGTTCTTTATGTGTATCTGCAGTAAAGTTCTCTGTGGCTCTTCAGAGACATTTTCTGGATACACTTTTTCCATGGCTTTTCTGCTTATTTGCAGGAATACGTCATGTGCATATATTCTCTGTGGTTCTTTAGCTTCATCTACAGGATGACTCTGCAGATTTATGGCACGTTTTCTGGCTATTTTCTCTGTGGCTCTTCAGCTTCATCCACAGGATTATTTCTATAGCTCTTTACACACATTTTCTAGATAAATTCTTTGTGGCTCTTTAACCTTGTCTGCAGGAATATTCTTAACGCATTTGATACATTTTACGGATATTTTCTTTAGTCTAATTTTTTTAGGTATATTTTCAGGAAATTCTCTTTGCCTCTTCAGCCGCATCTGCACCAATATTCACTCAGTATCATAAGCCGCATCTGATGAAAAATTCTGCATGATACTTTAGATGCTTTAGATGCTCAGCCCCTGGATTCTTTGTAGCTCTTCGGCCACATTTGCTGGAATATTCCCTGAGGATCTTTAGCCTTTTTTTTCTGCAACTATAGACGTACTGCAGAGTGTACTGGTTTTCCAGTAATGCCTTGTCCACACAATTTATGCTGGATTTATTCATATCGGCTGTTCTTTTCCTTTCCATTGCAAACCTCTCCATCATCAATTTATTCAAGCTTTGTTTCAGTACATTTTTCGTTCCATGTCCCTTCACTTTATTTTCTAGTGATCTTTTGTGTTATAGTTGGAGAGCGGGTCGCAATACCCTGTGTGTTAACGTGCTCTTCGATCCACTCACTTAACTCCTTCCTAAATCAGAAACACCACTTGTTATTTTACCAAGGATCTGTTGTCGATACGGAAGTTTAATACTGCATTTTCTATTTCAGATCATGGCTACTATTTTAACATATCTGATTGTCTTGCTGCAATTTCCTTCACAAGCAAATATGCACACAACATTGTGCCTCAACGACACTCTGCAAAACCGTACTACTGCAGTAGCTGGCAATATTCGACACTACAGTTGTCGTATTGACTAAATGATCCCATTAGATATATAATCGTCTGCACATTAAGCCATTCAGTATGTGTAGTGCAACCGTTTATTGTTGTTGTATATCAATCAAAACTTATCAATTCAATGATTAAATTCGTGTTTTGCCTATTGTTTGACTTCGTGTGCAAGGTAAATTTTTTAAAAGGTGGGCAACGCTTTTCTCCCACAGGGGTTGTAGGAGACTCCAAACAAAAGGATGGACTTTAGATGCGAACTATTAATCAGAGGCTTGATTGTGCCATGCAATTAAAGCTTAATTGTTACAGTGTGAGTTACTGTTGTAGTGTGTGACAACACAAGAATGAGTAAAAACCAGTATCGTGCACAATTTAAAACGCACGACGTTTCGGAAAGTCAACCACCCATATTCAGGTGAAAATAAAACACAATTAAAAAAAAATTCATGGCAGTATATGCTGAGTCACCAAATCCATAAAAACAACCCAGTTCAGGCATGATCCAGGCCTGAAACTTTGACGCAACTTCCAGTTTTAGGCCTGGACCATGCCTGAACTGGGTTGTTTTTCTGGATTTGGTGACTCGGCAGATACTGCCATGAATTTTAAAAAATGTAGTGTTTTATTTTCATCTGAAAACGGGAGGTTGACTTCCCGAAACGTAGTTTGTTTTACTGCAAATTGTGCACGATACTGGCTTTTACTCGTTCTTATCTGCTAAAAGTGCTAAAACTACTCTAGCCTGTAGTGTGTGACAAGCATATCATGCTACTAGACGTAGTGGTTTCGTTGGTTGAGGCTGCCAGTAAATTGGCAACCTTGGTTCTGTGAGGAAGTTTTTGTTGTAGTTACTGTGCCACAAGAGCAGGATGTTATTACACAGCACAGCATATTGTGCATGTCATTACAGGATGATATTGGACATGCATGGACCCTAGTACACTGAAATATGCTGATAGTTGTGCATAAACAAAGTGAGTGTGTACGTTTACATTGATACCCTACTTGCAATTAAATAAGAATTGATTTACTATTTATAGCTGGTAGTTGTACACTCAACAGGAAAAGGAGAAATACAAAAAAATATTTAACGGAATATCGTTCCATGGAATATTGCGATCATAGCTTTAAATTGTTATAGTGTAACTGCATGAACGGATCTGTCCTATTGCTACGTTTTGCTTGGTGGTTATTCTGCACCTATGATGTTTGAAAGTAACACGTAGGTAAGCTTATTTCGCTAAACCCGGCCCTTTTCAAATATGAATAAGTAGGTTGGAAGAACAAAATTAGCTATATCTTCCCCATCGATCTAATCACTTTATCATTTGGTAGAAATGCGTGGCTGGAGAGGAAACCAGAATTGGAATTCATGTATGAACCGTAACCTAACCCTAAAGCCATTGATGTAACGAACACATCCCAAAAAAACTCTACAATTTCGACAGGTAATATCATCAGTACCCAATTCCAAATCATGGTTCCCCAAGATACTAAAAACAACGCACTGTCGACAATGTTTGCCATTTTTAGTATCATGGGGAAACATGATTTGGAACTGGGTGCTGATGAACTTACTTGTCGAAATTGTAGAATTTGTTTTGGATGTGTTCGTTAAGTCAATGGCTTTAGGGTTAAGGTTACGGTTCATATATGAATTCCAATCCTGGTTTCCTCTCTAGCCACGCATTTCTACCACATGATAAAGTGATTAGATCGATAGGGGAAGAGATAGCATATGGTGCTTTCTACACACGACATAATCTTTCTTATTTTTTTCTAAAAAATAATGGCATCGTCAGCTCAGAATCTTATCCATAAAGGTGTCTAGATTTTTCATGGCCTGAATTTTACATTACCACCTAAACTGGCAACCTAGACAAAGCAACGCATTTGCTCTCAACTTCATAACAAAAAGCGTAAGCGACGAACAACTTATCACTATCTAACCAAAACAACCACAAACGTAATTCGGGACAACCTAGCCACTAGGTGTAATCAAGCTCGTCCAGAAATACAGTTGCTATCTTGATAAAGTCTACAATTTATCAATGGAAAGCAACGACTCCATGTCTACTTATTTCACAAGAGTCAAAAGAATACAACATCATTGTAGAGATGATGGTTGAGCTGTAAATGATGTTGACATTGTTCATTATAAATGGAGAGGAAAAAAACACCCTCAATGAGAGGCTGTAATGGAGACAATTCAAGTGAAAATTGTCTCCATTACAGCCTCCCACTAAGGGTGTTAATTTCCTATCAATGTGTAATGAACAATGTCGGCATCATTTACAGCCCGACCATCATTTCTACAAAGATGTTGTATTCTTTTGAGTCTTGCGAAATAAGCAGACATGGAGTCGTTTAGAAGTAGTGATTAATGCTTTGAAGTAGCTTTTCCCTAGACCTCATCAAACGACAGTTGATGGACTGGTCCATTGGAATGGACGAAAACCCAACTACTTTCTTTTGCAACCCGAACCATCCTTCTAAATCGGAATAACTCATAGTGCAACACATATTCAGAACTACCTGAGTGAATCCAAACCTCGTCATGCCTATATTAGAACAGGAGAAGAAAATATACATCTTCCAAAAGTTCGATGTTCCTGGTGG
>JAHWFP010059965.1:0-23436 GCA_023313725.1 Lithobius niger | reverse complement strand
GGGCGGATCGCTACTAAGGACCGTTATGTGAAGTGGTCTGGTGAACGTGGAGTGGTCTGGTGAAAGTCGTCCTGGTAGGTAGTGTATGTTTTTGTAGCATCAATAAACGTAGTCGCATGTGGGCGAGAAAGGAAAAAGGTCAACAGGACACAGAAGATGCCAGGGCGGAGGGCGGCGATAGGACTGTAGTGCAGGAGGTCCGAGATTCTGAAGTAACTGGTGCGAAGTAGGATCGGACCAGGAGGATGGCTGCAACACGAGTATTCTTAAGTGGGGTGATTCCTGGAAGCGTCATGGATCGACGGCGAGAGAAATTCAAGAGACGGCGGTGATAGTTAAGAAGGCTGGATAGCGGAGTGGCTCGAGACGGGTGTAGATCACGTCGAAATTGCCAAGAGCGTCTTCGGAGCAATGAAGATCGACGGCTTATGATGAAGGGATCGCAAAAGGACTGAAGAGCCGGAGGGAAAGCAGCAGCCGACTGGACTGTAAGCCGGATGGCAAATGTGTCAGCAGAATGTGGTTTTAACGGCAAACCTCGTGGCAAGGAGAAACGGGGAGACGGGCGAGCCGCTGCCCTGAGAAGGACCAACGTCACTGGTGAAGGAAGGATAAGGTGGTTGGAGCGGAACGGATAGATCCTTCGGCCAGAAAGCCCCCTCCCTCCCTTCTTTGTCAGAAAATATGACAAAAGTTCAGGGAAGGTGACGGATGGTGGAGCCTTGTGAAGGCGAGTCATAGTGACTATGCATCCTGGGGCTGGCCGAAACGACGAGGCGGAGCACATTGTGACACTCGTGAGAGGCGGATTGGGAAGCCGAGATATAATCCGGGTCCTGGGTAAATGAGTCAGACAATGCTGAAGCGTTGGCCTCAGTACATGCCGCGGAGTGGCGGACCGGCTAGGCAGTGGAAGACATTACGGATCGACAGTCCACAAGACGACGGGAGAGGATCGGCAGAGTGTGGAACAGTGGACCTGACACGTGCAGGAGCGAGACAAATCCAACGGCAAGAGGCGGCGTGCGGCTAGTAGAAGCCGCCTTGGCAGCCGTTTTTTTGTGCCTCAACCTACAGCTTCAAACGAGTGTAGTGCTTCTTAGTTCGGGCTGATTCTGACTGAGGGCCCAAAGATCCCGAGGCGGAGTAGGCCGGCTTGCAGGGGATCGGAGACGAGGCCACCGTACCCGAAGATGGCATTGGTAAGATTGTTCTGTCCTGTGATCCCGAAACGGAGTAAACCGGCTGCAGGGGATCGGAGATGTGGCCACCGTATGTTCTGTAAAAGAAAAAGATTCAACTGCGAGGATCCAAGGAATCCTGATCCGCAGTTAGTTCCAAACCTTTTACTACATCCACACTTTAGGCATTCATAGAAAGCGGAGAGGCGGTTCGAACTGAGTAGACCAGCGGTCCGTGCGGAGTGCCCTTACTCCGCGGTACCGCACACGGAGTGCGGACTGCGGAGTAGGACAGCGGAGTAGGCTCGTAGAACGGCGTAGGACAGCGGTGTAGGACTAGAAGAAGAAGCGCTCAACGACAACCGCACGAGGCGATTGTCCCTTGGAGAAAGATGGTTACCAGTCCGCTGCGCAAGCCTTATATAGGCTCGCGAGCCCCGGACATGCGCAGTAAAACGAGATCAGCAGGGAAGCCAACTTTTCAAGGGATTTTAATGCTCAAATTGGAGGAACTGCTAAAAATCAGGTAATGAATATTTTCGTCTCGGGAATAAAAAACAGTATACACACATTACTTTAGGTGTTGGGTTAACACTTACCTCAGGTGAATCACTGAGCACACTATCGGGAGTGATCAGATATTGGAGTGCTTCGGCTATATGCGACACAACGCCAGGATTTAAGCGAACCAATCGAGTGACTTCTTTAACCATGGCATCAGAATTCTTAAACCTGTAAGAGAGTACAAACACATCAACATGACAGGCATCACCAATCCAAGTTACAGTATCAACAAGAATACAGTTCAGTCACGTATCTGGCAATATGTTGCAGCTCTCCCTTTGTCGAAGTCTTCGCGCCTAACTCAAAAGAAATTTTAGTACGGTAAATGTCAACAGTGTTGAGACAGTTGATAATGCACACTTGCGGAATTAAAAACGGAATTGTAATTATAAAATTAACATTTACTAAATTTTATTACCTTTATTTAGCTTATTTCGTTTATAAATAATGCTCGAGTCTCTACACCCAAAAAATTATTCTCTTTCCTTGGTTCCGCACCGTTCTTACTATTACAGGAATGTTTATTTACGATGCCTGTCAGATTTTGTATAAACCAGTCCTGCATGGTCAACCTACTTTTTGAATGATATCAAACATATAGAATCTGTTAACGAGGATTTACAAAATCAATGAAAGGTTTATACAAACTGTCGTACTGCAAATGCCTCGAAGCTATGGAGAGGGAGTGGCTTGAACGCCATAGGCTGAAAGCTGACCTTGCTTTAACTTATAAGCTCCTGCATGACTGCCGTACTTATGACATTTCATTTTGTGATCTTCGATTTGAAAATAGGACTAAGGCCATGCTCTCAAACTGATTCCCCCAGATCCCAGCTACATTGTCGTAGGTCTTTCTTCGCAGTAAATATTGCCTCTGCGTGATAACTCTTTGCCTAGAGAGATGGTGATGGCCAACTCCATTCTCGCTTTCTTAAGAAAACTTAATGATTGCGACTTGGCACCTTCCTTTGATTTTGAGGTTTTTTAAAAATTTTTTCTTTCTACCAAGCTTACTTTTTTTTAACTTGTCTTAATAGACTCGGGGCCTCTGGCTTGATGCATACCTTGCTTTAATCTTTTATTGCGTACATTTGTAATATTTTTATTTAATTGAAAAAGGGCCTCTAGCTCTGTGCTTATCTATTGCATCCATCCACCAGCTTCATCTGTGCATCATAAATGCTGCCCTACTCACCACCTATTTTAAGGTAGATCATTAACGACTCTTTTGAGTACTTTTCAGACCCGTGTGCTCCTGTACCTAACATATTTATTTATTTATTTATTTTGACTTGTCCTTGACGTCGACAGCTTTGTGATTATTGTCGAGATATCTGAACGCTACATCATTATTGCCTTCATTACGGGGAACACCATTGGAAAGGTGGCCATGTCGTTTCACATTTTCCTCAGACTTCTGAGCATCATCGGACACAGTATTTTTCCTCACGAAAATTTTATTCTGAAGCGAGGTAGCTTGGATGTCTGCATTAGTCGGGACATTAACGTTACAAGCTTTTTTTTTTTTGGGGGGGGGGGGGGGGAGTTTTGGACGGGCTGTGGTGAATGGGGGAGTTGGGTCGGCAAATTCACGGGCATGACAATTTCCTCCCTCTCCTTCTGCAGTAAATAGAGATGAATACATTTGGCTGGGAAAGAATATTCAAAAGGCAATTCAGCACTAATATTCAACAGCAGCCCCAACTGCTTTAGATATTTTTAAATCCGGATTCTTGGGAAGCCATTAAGTCTATCAAAAAGACCGTGATGGAAGAGATATCGCATCAAGTGTAGGAGTGTTATAGTAGCTTGATTGCTGTCGCTAGCGTTGTCGGCCGAACCAGTACTAGGAATGAGGGGGCGCCGTTAATTAAAGTTGTTGTCTGAATTTCTAGAAACAACCTGATTTAGAGATGTACAATTGCTTGATCGGTGGATTAATTCTTAAATTGTTTACAGTTCTACAATTCGGCAATCGACAGAGGTCTGTGAGTTGACGGACGCCGATAATTTTTCGGTGCGTTGTGACTGCCTTTGTTGGGATTTTTCCATGTAGACCCGAATCCAATGATTGCGTCCTCCTTAAGTTTGGCATTTCTTTACTAGGTTTCCTCGTAAGCTACAAAGCGTAAGTTACACCAGGTGGAAGGTGTCGATAACTGGTCGAGCACGCGGTGGACATCACGCTAGTTTTCAGGGCTACACACGGAGAACAAAGATGCGCGTTACACTCGCTTGTTAAACGAAACAGTGGAGAACTTGAGCAATGAAGCTGGATGTGCGACAGAGCCCTGGTGGCGAGCTGAGTAATTAAAGAGAATAAATTTGTGGTGTACGACCGAACATTATTTTTAAAAGAAATAAGCTAATTAAAGTTAAGTATTTTTGCCGGACAGTAAAACATAAAGTATCGTACACAAAACGTACTGACATAGAACTGCTGTAAGACTAATCAACTGCAAGTTATCAGGCTAGGCAAGTATGTTTGTTACAATGTGAGCTTCCTGGTTATATCATTTGTAATACCATTCACAGAAGGGGTAACTTCCACACAGCTTCCATCATCTATATGGATAAGTCGAAGACTATGCTATCATTGTTAGTGCAAAGAAAATCCAGATTTGCTCGCATAGAGGCTGAAATCTAATGAAAGAATGCCCCACAGAAGGACCTCGGAATTTTTTTTTAATGACTACAGAAGTTTGTTGACACAATGCCCACTAACAATACAGATACACCTACCTGCATGGCAGGTGAACAGCAATCGCAGGGTTGATATCCCAAGCTAAACGGGCTGTGTCACGCCACATACGCTCCGTCATGGGTTGGCTCCTCCAGGCTGCAATTGTCTCTTCACCGCTTATTCGCAAGTCAGCTTGAGTCAAAGGGTTGTACCACGTTACAAGGCATTCTATTTCAACAGCCTGCAATTAATTTTGAAAATTACAAACAAAGGACTCTGTACTGACTATACTTTTTCTGCAGGAAAAAACCTGCTGAATTGAGCGAACCTGCTAAGCTGATAGTTGTGCCAAGAACACCAAGAATAGTAACTGTGCTACTACTGTAAATGGACTAAAACAAACTGGAAGTATTTTTTATTCACTACAATGTGGAAGGCCAATTTGCTAATAACCATCACAGAGTAATAATTGGTTTTATTGGCATCATTTTATCAAGTTTACTTGATTAACTGAAGACCAACTTTCTGGCCTAGTTGTCATTCCATAACCCTTATCCGATTGGTCCGCTCTCCTGAGTAGTCCAGCCATCTCAGAAGAGTCATCGTGCTGCAAGCATCCCTATTCCTTATCAAGCCCCAACATCTGAAGGCTTGGTTGGGGGGGGTAAGCAGAGGTAAGCATATTACAAAAAAAAAATCCAATTATTACTCCAGGGTTTAATTTTGAACAACTTTAACCACCAAAACTTTAGTAGAGTTAAACAACACGGAGCAGACATGACAAATATAATACTGAAAACATGATTCTCCAAAAGCATTACACGTAGTGCGTCACCAAACAAGTCCTGCATCAGATGCACTTGGGGAGTTAATTCTCCAGTGACTATCCAAGGCCCCACCGATCAAGGCGGTCAGAAATTTCATCCAGTCATCTGAAATAGTGGCTGGTAAAAAACAGTCCTATGTTGCCAAGTTGCCCTTGTCAAAATCTAACCAATGGAATTTTAATGTTAAAACAAAGGAAGCCAAAAGAACCCGAACTACATGAACTGGGAAAAAAAGCTTCTTGCTTATTACCTTGTTTATGGGCTTGCAACTATAGTCTGTTCCACATTATGTTTGCAGAAAACTGGCTGTATGACGCCGTGTTTATTTCCACTACAAGTGCAAAATCACGTAAATACCCTACTTGTAGACACTAACAGTGATTGTGTAGTCTACAAGTGTGAAGGCGACATGTTTTTGCAATCATAATGCAACGAAACGTGGCATCATACAGTGAGTTTTCTGCAAGCATAATGTGAAACAGAGTGTACATCCACCAGCAAAGTTGAAACTATAGTCAGCTTGAGACCATCTTCACCACACCAAGGACGAGGAGAAACAACAATGACAGACCTTAGCAGAAGTCCAATGCCTTCGCTGCATCCAAATAAAAATGTAAAGCCCGCACGAGGTACTTGCAAGCAACCTCATTTCCCCAGGACCAAGCACTCTTCAGGACGATGGGACTAGGCCCAAAAAAGGTCTCAACACATCAGTCCCAGGCAAAGGTTAAACATGTCGGGGTTCCAGAAGAAGGCAACCAACTCACGCACAGTCTTCTTGGTATGCATCAACAGGAAAGCAATGCGAAGAGGCTCACAGGGAAGGGTTACAGTAAACTCACCAGAACATGAGACAAATCCCAAGCTGGGAACAACTGTCTTGTCCCGAACACGACTGCTCAAAATAAACTCGCCAATAGGGCAGAGAACAACACATCCGCAACAATGTACCGGAACAATGTTCAGTACCAAATGGTACCCCTGAGCATGTCGAAAGACATCCCCTCCAAAAAACATCTTCAGAGAGCAAGATCAGAGCATCAGGGATTAATACCAACACCTCAACACCATCGCCTCTTTGTTTTTAGAGACATGCACAGTAGTTTTAGGATGGCCTGTAATAGTCTGGTGACAACTAGCTACTGGTGGAGCATCCATTCCGTCTCGAGCCAATAAGGAGTTCGAGATACCGGTAGGTAGTACTGTACACCAACAAGTCCACACTCCCCAACACACGATGAGGCAACAGGTCCATTGATGCCAAAGGCAGACACTTAAGATCAGACGAAGTTTATGTGTGCAACAACTCTCACACACCCCATCCTCTTTCCTGAGGTCTGCTACTGCCGTCGTGTTGTCGCCCATAGCACGCACAGCACCATGGAAAACTAATCACAACAGAACGAATAACAGGCGAACATTGATGTGGCAGCTCCCAAACAAAGATGTGGGGTTTCAACTCCACTCAAGATCACAAACCATGCACCACGTGGTCTCAAACATACGCAATTTTTCAAATTGTCGTAGATTGCTCTCATTTTTAAGATGGTGATGTGTAGCAAGCATTCCTCTCAAGTCCACACACCAGCAGCAGTGGTGGTGTTGGTGTTAGCATCCCATCCGGTGGTGGATGCATCCGTGTTTAGGATATTGGTGAGTTCCTCCTCTCTGACGGAGACTAACAGATGCAGTGTTCGTGATATCGCATCACCACTGGGCATCGGATGTTGGGAAGCTTGGGGGACATTCAGGCTAATTGCAATGCCCAGCTTGAACAGGAGGTATGACGTGGTCTGGAGATTGTGAGAATCTTCTTGGAATCTTTGTTTCAGAGAAACCAGTTCTCTAAATAGGCGCGCGTACTGATGCCTCCGTAATGAAGAATCACAGGAATCGACTTGGTGATGAAATCAAAGATCCTCGGAGCCGTGGTTTGTCCAAATGGAAGGGCCATAAAATGATAAACTTTCCCATTGAGGACAAATTGGAAAAGATGGAGCAGATCCGGGTGGACATCCTGGTTGGACTGAGTTTCAAATTGAACCAAGGTAACAATCTTGAAACCTGCATTGCTGATGAATTTGTTCAAAAACTTCAGATTGAAGATTTGACCATTCCCTCCTGTGTTCTTCAGGATGAGAGATGGGGCTGTAAAACTGGTTTTGACTAGCTGTCTTGACGGACATCGACTGTGCCTTTCTGGACGACGGCTTCCACTTCAAAGAGATGGCGTCGGAGACGAAAGAGAATGTGTAAGTTTCGAGTAATGGAGAAGCGTCGGTTTGTAGCCGTGTAGGATTATGTACAAGAGCCACGGTCGTCCACAATCTCGCTCCGAATTTCTGTGTGTTGTTGCAGGAAGCCAGCATTAGAAGCAGGATGACTTCTGGGTCGAAGCATGGAGTCCTGAATGTCAATATCAGTGATTCATTCCTTTATTCGCAGGGGACTTGCTGGAGGATGATTCCTTCTTTCAGAGGTGTTGCCTTGGCACTGGGATCCTCTTCCTTTTGTTCTGCCTCTATCGCGAGAAGACCCATGACAGAGCAGCCCATCCTTGGAATGGTCCCATTTTCCATTCTGTGGCTGTTCCTGCTGTTTCTTCTCAAGCTGAAATGTTTCAGGTGCAGGAGCTTGCTTAAATTCAGCACTCAAGGAAGAGGCAATTTTAAGAGCTCCTTTGAAGAGGGTAGTAGCCTAATGGAACGGGATGGTCCAGAGTTCCTAGACTTCTGTTCAACAGAAAAATCCAGCTGACCACAAGGGTGCAGCATCAGCATGGTAGACACCAATGGTAATGGAGTCAGATATCCCATTACAGGCACCCCCACCGTAGCCAAATGGGGGCCGTAGAAGTCTGCGTATTCAATGTACAGAAGTTGGAGAGTGTGTTGACACTACTGTTACTCCCTCCGTTGATGGCAGAAGAATAAAATTTCTGAACATCCAGGAATAAAGAAGGCAGGCACACTTGCTAGCCAACACTTTGTAAAACAAAACCAAAACAAAATAAACAATTTCCAGGAACGTTGCTATCTTAACAAACCACACAGCTATCCATTAAGAGTATTAGGTCTAAATTACTTCTACGGAGTACGGATATTTCTGGTAGGTGGACTCTCCTGAGATGGCTGGACTAATCAGAGCGAGGACCAATCCCAAAAACGTTATGGCAAAATAAGAGCAAAACAATCAGATTATCCAGGAAACATCATCAATTAACACAATACAAGTTCAACTGCAATTATTCAACAAAACTGTACATTACCTAACAGCATTTGGACCTCAAAATCTCTTAATAATTACAGTGCAGTACAACTACAACTGTGATTATCCCCAATTATCCGCATTATAGAAACATTAGAAATTTGAGTTTTCAACTAAAAATGAAACATCAAGTTTTCTTTATATCTGTTTCAAGATACGATTTGTTACAAAATCATCTTGTAATTATTTTATAGGTTAAAGATCAAGCCTCAAATACAAAGTGCTACTCAAATAATAGAATATTTTCTTTGTTTTGCATACAAATTCGATTATCCGTACAACAGTTAGTCCTATATAGTTCAGATTAGTGAGGTTTATATATACTGTACACACAAAAATAATGTTTAATAACTGTAACAGTGCGTGATATCAGATCAAAACTGCTCTACTCACCAACAAGCCTAAAATTAGATTTCGCTTCTTAATGTAGTCCTTAACAAAGTTGTCGATATCGGTGCTCTGTTTTAGCATGGTACGGTGCGACGAACGACGGGACACAGAAGACATGCTACTGCTGAACGGAATGGTGTTGATCCAACCACTAGCCATGCGGGCACTGTAATCACTAGTACCACTCGAAGTACGCAAATCACTGCCAAGGCTAGCCAGTGTGGTTTGTCCTGCTGGAGTTACATCTGCAACATGACATACCACACATGTCAAAATGTATGACGCTCAGAAATATGGAGTTTTAAACATAAAATTAGTTTTTACCCTTACCTAAAATATTTAGCTCTAAATTTTAGCTTAAGATTCGTTTAATTCAATGGTCATTGCTCGATAATCAAAGAAAAAAAGGTGCTTAGCCATGCTCGCCACCATTGTTTTGTTGCCAACAATGCTTCAAATCACATTTGGCATAGGTAACCTGTTTCAGTTCAACGAAAGTGGGGTGCCAATCATCCGCTGTTTTACAATGATCGTACCTAATTTCCTCCAAAGTTGACATTTTCCAAAATTATTGAAGTAAGAAAATAATCGTAAGCTCTTTAAGCATTAAGAAAACGAACAACTACGTCCGTACCCGAAACGAAAAATGATTCGGCTCATTGTTGGTGGAACAACCATGGTTGAAAGCCAGGTTAAGCACCTTTTTTCCTTTGACTGTTAGGTAATGAGCAGTAAATTAAATGAATTTAAGCTAAATTTTAATGTCGTTTGACGAAAGTGAAAACAACAACTTCAAGCTTTTCTAGAACAAAATGAGCGAGCTACATTAGAAGACTACTTGTACAAAGACTTACTTTTGTTTCAGGGTATAACTTAATTCATGTTATGGAACTAAGCTACTGATGTAATAATTAGAGTAATTTGTATCACAATACTGAAACTTCTGAGGACCATGCTGGTTAGAATTTAGTGCAGGACGAGTTTTTTTTTGTTTGTTTCTACATGTAATGACATGCGGGTAGTATTAAACACTAGCTCCGCTCTAGGCGCGTTACTCACTGGCAAGGCTACCCACAGCAGTTTGTCCACCTGGAGATACATCTGGAATAAGACAGGGCTATTTCGATCATCTATTGCTTAAATATATGGACTGCACTGCTGTAATTTACACAATTACCATAATTTACCGCGACTGCATAATGAAAGAAAAAGTTGATCACTGGTTACGTCATACTCAATTCATGTTTGGGTCTGCTAATTCTTTACAGTTTCTAAAGAATTCTGCATAATTTACAACCTGTCTGGTAGCCAGAAAGATTTTACAAAGTCATAGATCAATAGCCGATCACAAAAATCGACTGTTAAGACTTGGTCACCAGGGTAAAAATGTCTTTTGTGAGTTGTCAGGTGAGTGTGGTTCCGAGAAAATGTGTACAGGTGAACCGTTTATTTTCTTATTAACATCATACGTGTTGTTTTTTCACCGAAAATTTCGCCAAAATTAACTGATTTTGACATTCCAACATACCACTTGAATAGTTTTTCAAGAGCCATCAAATTATTCTAATCACATCTCAAGTTGTTAAGTTAAATTAGTTTTTATTATCCGAAAATACTTACCATTCGTACTAGCTTATATCTCTTTATTTAATGCTCTTATGCACCAAAATAAACAACTTTGCCTGGCTTCGCACCAGAGGGTATCATCAAGGGCAAGAATTTATAGGGGTTTGGGTCAAGGGTAATACTTCCAACTAAGCAGCACGGCTATCTTGGGGCCTCACAATAACTTTGTGAGAACTATAAACAGTTTCAGCGAGAGCGAGGGTCGGTTATACTAAAGTAAGTATTTTAGGATAGTAAAAAACAAGTTGACATTTAAAAATTTTGTTTTTTACTATCTGTAAAATACTTCCCTTTAGTACTAGCTGACTTTGTCCAACCGGAAGGTGGATCAAGCTAGAAACCTGGTGCCAGATGCATACTGGTCGGACTTTGTTTATATTCTTACCTCTATGAATACCCACCATGTGCAAAGCTTCATTCTTTCTTTGATGGGCTCGAAACGTTCAATTTGCATGTTTTAATCCAAAATGTTTCACCATATGTCCTCATTCCACTGTGTACTATGTTATTTCCACTGTGCACAAAATTGTTTAACCTAGGCTACAAAGTACAAAGGTTCTAAATGCCATCATGAGTAGATTCCACTGTGTAAGAAGCACAGTGTTAATTGTGTCACCAGTTACGGCAAATCCACGTTGCTGCCTACCAATAACATGCTCTGCCAGCGTGTTACGTACATCAGATTCACTAATGTCTCGAGGTGGATGATGAACGTTTTTTTGTGGTCTCCATGAGCAGGCCGCGACGACTTCACTGAGAAGCATCCCAGACCTGAAAACCCCAGGAAGCTGCTAATGACCTCAGCTCGTGGGCATGCACGTCCAGGACGTTGGGCCCCAAGTCATACACAGTCTCAATTACCACTCGAATCAAAGCCGATAGTTTCACAGACGAAATCGCGCGAGGGTTCAAGTGAAGCATCGAGGCCGAATGAAGAGGCTCTTACGAGGACCAGACAAACTTGCTAGAACTAATCGCAAATTCCATTTGGGGAAGAACCAACGCACCTTCAGGTGTGCGTTCTCAAAACATGAACTAGGCGGGATATAATCTCACTGTCCAAAGTGTCCTTACCACCCATACATGACAGCACTAATTTATAGCTGATCCTTCCTCTGTTAGCCTTTAATTGCAGCAGGGGAAAGACCCTTCTGAAAAAATGATGCTACGGACACTTCAGATGGGTCACATAGATCGACACCCGCAGAGGCACACCAAATGAACCACTTTTCTCACTGCATCTCATATAAATTTTATATTTGAAGAATGATGGCACAACAGGATCCTGGAAGTGACTGGAGAGGAAACCCCCGCATCTATCAGATTCGTCTTCAGAGCCTTCACGCGTGAAAATGAAGAATACTGGTCTTCGGGTGTAAGGTCTTGTCGTGGTGATAAGACAGAATGTCCAGGGTTAGTGGCAGTGGCAACAGATTCTCCCTCTTAAGTTCTTGCAGATCCACAAACCAAGATGCTGTGGGCCACATCAGGGCTATTAGAATAAATTGGCCTGATGAATGACAAATCTTGTTCAGAATTGCCTACAGCAACATGAATGGTGGGAAAAGGAAAGCATAAGCAAATATGCTCAGCGCGTCCGTGGTCCCGGCTTGGGCGTCTGTAAATGGAGACACATAACTGTGCAGCCGGGCGTTAAACTTCGTTGCAAGCAGATTGATTTATGGCGTCCCACATTGGTGGGATACAGCTTGGCCCACCCGAGACGTGAACCTCCACTTCATTGTGGAGACTAGGTTCTTCCGAGAGAGCTGATCGGCCCAGGGTTCATCGGTCCTAGTGACAAACAGACAGGAACCCCTACTTCCTTCTTCTTGACTCAGCCTTAGCGAGGGAATGATGTGTTTTCCTTGTAGCACCTATAAATGTATAAACTAATTCATGTCGTATTTATATTTTGAAGCCTTAATATTGATGGAGAACCACCATTACACAGCCATGTAAGGATCAAGCTCACTGTAAATATCATATGCCAGGAAATAAACGTTGAAAGGATAAGTAGAAGCGACCGTATTGCTCATTTAGCCAAGATAGTGTCTCAAGAGGCAATTAGCACATAGTCCAAGAGTTGAAGTCAAATTACTCAGTACGGCATTTTATTGGGAATGGCTAGGTTGATAAACAATTCCACTGCTGACTTGGGCCGTATACGAGTCTAAATTTAACGAGATTATGGGCCAAGGTTTAACATTAGGGAGCAAGAATGGACCCCTCTTCACGTAGGCTACCACCGTGATATTGTCGGACATGACTGCCACACTCTGCCCCTAAGTCAAGAAAACCACCCAAGAATGGCAAGATTAACGGCACGAAGTTCTAAAATGTTGATTTGTAACACTTTCTCCGCTGTACTCCAGGAACCGGTTATCGTTACACCGTCCAGGTGTGCTCCCCAGCCTATCGCTGAAGCGTCAGTAAACAACAGGACAGGTGGGATAGAGGGGTGCACTGGCATGCCCCTCGCAGGTTTTTGGACTGCATCCATCAGTCCAGAATGTGGTGGGGAAGATTCAACAGAGATCACGTCGTCCCATGATGTCTGTGGATGC
This sequence comes from Lithobius niger, assembly GCA_023313725.1. Lineage (NCBI taxonomy): Eukaryota > Metazoa > Arthropoda > Chilopoda > Lithobiomorpha > Lithobiidae > Lithobius > Lithobius niger. The sequence continues at coordinate 10,331 of JAHWFP010059965.1, read as the reverse complement.
AACTCCTCCTTCCGAAATCAATGCAACAACGTGTCCTCCACATGCCCCTGGGAATTAACGCTAAGAGGAATCGAGACGGCCAATTTAGATTGGAGTTTTTCGATTTTCTCTAGTGAGGGATGACTCGAGATTGAACTCCGTTCCGAGGAACATGAAGATCCGCGCTGGAGTAAGTTTAGAATTTGCGATGTTGACACCGAGCCCAAGGTCTCGAAACAAGCGCGGGCTCCACTGAGCGTCTATCAGAAGATCTTGAACCTTCCTGTTGCGAAAAAGCTAGCTGTTTAAATACGTGTGGGAGCATGTCCTGCAGGTTGTAGGTGGAGATGTGCTACAACCAGCCGGAGAGCATACGTGAAGAGTTCAGGAGCAGTGTTCAACCTGAACAGCAAAGCACCTCGAAGTGGTAGGCCACGCTGTTTGAGACAATCCCCCAAAAAAGTAAAAAAACTTTTGGATGCAAAGGAACATGAAGGTAGGCACCTTCTAAATCGATGGAGATTGTTATCTTGCCTGGTTGAATTGCCTCTTGAATTGAAGACAACGTCTCCATCTTGAAATGATTCTTCCGACGTGCCCGTTCAGTTTTCGTAGGTTGAAGATCAGCCTTGTGCATCCGTTTTTCTTCTGCCCAAGATGGACTAAAAACCTGGCGTACCTAACCACGAGGGTCGGATTGCTTCTTTCTCCATCAGCTTCTCTACTTAGTCTTACACAACCTGACTCGAGAGCGTTTCGGATGGAAGCTGGGGGTATGAGAGCGAGTTGTGGGTAATATATGAAAGGTGGTAGTAGCTTTCGCTTACAACCGAGAGTGCGATTGGTTTCGAGGTCAGCTTCTACCACACGTCAACATGATGACTCAGTCTGCCCCCACTTGTTCATGAATGGGAGCATATACCTTTTCCAGAAAGTCAAAATCGACGGTAGTCGGACTTGCAGCACGGCCCTCAAAAATTTCCTCTTCCATGACGAAAAGAATGCTGTCCCCTGCCATGCTGGTGAAAGGACGTGTAATCCCTAAGAATATTCTGCACCTGACCAAGTGGTTCTGCCAGATTAGGGTTCTTATGTCAAGTGGCTCCATTCAGCTTAGGTGGGGTCTGCTAAAGCACCCCATTTTGATTCGCAGGGCCTCCCTGCTTGCTTGGCTGAAAGGGTCCGACTGCATACCTATCTTTGCGTTGATTGGTCTTCTTCCCTGCATTAGTGCGTGAGGGCTTAATCTTGTCAAGAAGCTCGGGCAATATGTCTAGCAGCTGGCCGTTGAATAGGTCCGATAAGTTGTGGATTGGCAATAACCGTAAAAGTCTGACCACACCAAGTGGATATTGTCCGTAGATTACAAGTAAGCATCGCGATACCTGAAAACCATATTCAGCAGGGCACAAGGCAACCCCCCCTCCAGTTAAACGAGTCCTTTTGGAACGAAGCAGCTCGTTTCAGCAATTATACGCAGTCCTCTAGAATGGAAACCGAACGCTCCCATTCCAAACGCGTTTACCACTGCTGTTGATGCAGAATAGGCTAAATCCGCGTGTGACCCTGCACGTAAACACCACCTAACCAAAGATTCTTCATCTTCAGACTACCATGGTGGGCTTAGTATTAAGCCTAATGCTCTCATCTGAATCATCGTGCACGTTGCCTTTGTTGCTTGCGTTTGAATCAGCCTCTCCATGATCTAGGCCTAAGGTCTTCACGGGTTCTTGCGAAAGACTTGCTCAATTTGCTTGTCCAATAAACTTATGCGAACTCGAACCTTTGGACGAATGCTTCAAGGACTGTTTCAACAAATTTGCGGAACTCGAACGGTTGCATTGGGTTACTTTTTGGTAGGCGTTTCCGGCAAGTACTAAGGATCTTCCAAATTGTGGAGTAGGAAAGTTTAAGACATATTGCACATGGAGTCCTTAATAAAATTGCAATTCCTACATTTTCCACAGGCAGGGTGTAATTCCCCCGGAGTTTTCAAATGAAAACACACGTCATCTTCCAATGGATAGTCTACTGGGATTTTGCATGTTTTTTGTTCCCTTTTCTTGAGCTCGAAGCCATCTATTGGGGAAGCTAGCAAAGTTTTAAAGTTGATTATTTTAGGGCATAGAGCTATTAAATAAAGCTATATAAGCTAGTAATAAAGGGAAGTATTTTACAGATGGTTAAGAAACACAAATCAGTCACCAATACGCTTAACAACTGCTCACTTGCAACTGTTTAATATTAAGATTTATGTTTGTCATTAAATAAAACTGGTTGGATAAAATAAAAATTACTAAAAAAAAGCCTAATGACTTTCTAAAACCAAACATATGTCTTTTATTGCCTGACGAGCTTTGATGCCAGTTGTATCACTGTTGAAATAAGCAAGGTATTGATTCGGCAGAGACAAAGCTGTTCGGTACAGCCTAGAACTATCAAATCAATAGAGGATAGGCTAAGTCCATATCTTGACCTTGGCACATACTGTACAAAGACTATACAGAACTTCTAATTGTAAGTTAGTCTAGTCACTCACACAGTTACAAGCTTTCAGAGTATTTTTACAGGAATCCTCACCATTTGTTGTTCACTTTCAAATCGTAATAGAAATGTAATTCTGGTTGTGTAAATTATTACGAACAAGTATGAAACAATGTACTGGGCTTTAGTAATTACACATTTAGCTCATTTTCAGTTTCAAGATGTTTATGCCCTTGATAGGTTTCTTATTTCAAGACATATTGACATGTTTAATCTCTTCACGCAATGACGAAAATAACTGTTCAACGACGAAACGCTAGCTTTGTGAAGGTCCCCTGGGTACCAAGTAAAACAATCAAAGGGTGACCGAATGGGTCTCTGGTCTTCAACTAAGACAGTAAAAGATCAAAATTGTGCATCCAACCTAACTACGGTATGGACGACCCCCCTCCCAGCATTTGCAGTGGTTAACAAACGTAGCTTTGAGCTCCCAAACAAAGACACAAACTAAACCACACCACAAGCTGTTCTAAGTATGTTATAAACTATTATTTGTTATTGAGCAATAGCTCATTACACTAAATTAGCACAAAGCAGCAGCGGCCTCTCACATTATTATCTAAACGAAAAGCCACGAATAAACTGCAACCCTAAAATATACTTCATCGGTTTATTGTCCTTACCGCCAATCATACTGGCTTTGAGGTACTTCTTGTCAGAATGTATACATTGCCAAAAACGAATTAAAACTTGGATATCATCTCTCAAATGTATACCCTTTTGGGTTGGGCACATGGGAAGAGTACTGCAAATACAGCAACAAAATGCACAATAAGTAACTGAAGATTAATTTAAATTGTAATTGCATCACAAGTCTACAAAAATAACATGGAAAGAATGTTACCCATTGTACCATGAGACTATTTTATAACATAAGAAAATAATTTTCGAAATCTAAATCCTGTGTAGCCGTTATATCGTGTTCACGATAAGAGGGTTTACTAGTAGCAGGAGAAAACTAGGGAGTGTTGGTGCCCAGTCAATGAAAAGGGTTTGTGTTAAATGCCACACGGCGCAGCAGGATGGGCCAAGAAATTCACAGTTGAAATTGACACTGATCATGCAATGACCACCAGCAGGAGTGGATTTAGAGTATTTCATATTTGGCATTTGCGACGTGGTGCACTCTAACGGAATCAGACAGGTTGCAAACTAATAAATTCTAGTACCAATTTAGGCATCTCCTCAAGAGCAGTACGGCGAAAGTTAACGAAATTCACTCCTTTAAAGATTCTCTTCTGCTAGTAGCGGTAAGCAAAAATCAAATTACCAAAAATAATCCAGGGTAGCCATGTAGATGCGTTCACGCAGTACATTCTTGCTAAGGGTACGAGGGAGGATGTCACCTTGAAGAAGGGAAAGACCGCACGTCAGGAGTCTATGGAAATGGAGAGAAAGAATGGAAGCATTAGTTTCAAAACCAATAATAGTACATATTCCACACTTTAAAGAGACATAAAAAAATGAGTCTATGAATACAATATTATTAGACACTGGATTACAGGACATCAGCCTCACTAGACTGCGTTTGACTGCCTTCTTGCCCAGTAACTGTCACAAGTAGCGTTCAATGCAAAAACTGTATGCTTGTGTGTTCAAGTGACAAAGAGAAGCGAAGTAGCTATGGATCAAATGGTCCACGGTTCGAGTCCCTGTTCGGGTGGCAAGAGGTGACACGGCAGCAGTCGCATTCTCACTTCCGACTGTATGGCCAAACAACTAAAATATCACACTCGTTGCCACAGAAACCCCGCTTTATCGCTCTGTTGTTTCATACTTACAGCTCTTGTCAGTTGGATAGATGTCACATCCTCTCATCTCTGGCCATCTTGCCACTCTGATGACTGTACACAACTGGCACTGATACAAGCTACAGGAAGGGGGGGGGGAGCAAGGCCAGATAGGAGTGAGGGAAGCCCCATGACAGTTAGGCCACACAGAAATTATGCAGTAAGGAGGGCTATTGTTGTCGTCACGTACTAGAATAGGTAACGGTAGTGGAAAGTCCGAACTAAGTTCAGACGAACAGCATGGCACTTGTTTCGTATGTGGGCAGAAGCACGAGTATGCATGTGCGACTTTCACTGATGTATACTCTTTATTTAATTTGAATTTATTTATTTATTTACTCTTTATTTAGCCTTTACGTGCCCCTAATTTTTTTACCCTATACTTACTCTTTCATTTACATAGTGAGGTTTGTATTATTCTATCTGGATTTATACATTAATTTACTCATTACTTACCCTTGGTTTAAGCTTTACTATGTACCCTTTATTTACTTACCCTATATTTATTCTTTCATTTGCATATTGAAGTGCATAGTCTATTAGGATTTATTTATTTATTCCGTATTTACCTTTTATTTTTCTGTTCAACTTACCAACCTGCAACTTTTTCATCTTGCAACTTATCATCTTTCTAGTTTTAAGAAAGTTGACTGGGGAACTTTGGTTTAACCTTCGTTTACTCAATTTATTTATTAACATTTATTTGTTCCCTTTATTTGTGTGCTCTTTATTTAAACTGGAAATATTTATTATTTATTGGCTCTTTATGTGCTCTTATTTATTTACCATATATTTACTCTTTCATTTACATAGTAGTTTGTATTATTTTATCTAGATATATGTATTTATTTATCTTTATTTACCCTTGGTTTAAACTTCACTTACTTTTTTTTATCCTTTTTTATTTGCCCTATATTTACTCTTTTATTTACATAATGGACCTTTATTTATCTTTTACTTACCCTTTGATTACTCGTTTAATTACTGGTTTGTATACTCTATCTAGATTATTTATTTATTTATTTAATCACTCTCTGTTTTATCTTTACTGACCCTTTACATAGTCCTTCATTTACATTTTACAGATGATTGTATACAGATGATGTGTCCAGATCAGTGGTGAGGAATAGCGTGGCAGTTTGAATTTCGAACTTGTGAGTGCTCCAGCATGTAGTCGTTGCCTGTCTTTGCATTCTGGAAGCTGATGAAGGTGAAAGACCCTACTTCACCGAACATTTCAAGAGACTGTTTTTTTGGTTTAAATTGGTGGTAAAGTGCATCTTTTAACTTTAAACTGCGTTTGCCCATCTTCCAATTTACATTTTTGTTTGTAGTTCTATCTTGTAGGTTCCGAGCTGCAGGCTTTTAAAAATCCAGTACAAAACTGCTGGATGGGCACTTTTATCATGGTGTAGGCTTTCATAAATATGTAAGTCAACATAAAAAAAAAATAATTTGAAATCTAATTTTGGAAGCATTGCTCCAGTACCAGCTCTGTAGTATATGTACATTGAATCAGAAACATCACGAGTCGTAATCCAAGGCACGATTAATAGTCCAAGCACTAAGGTAAGAATAAATACTTAAATAGATTGAATGTTTCCATGAGTTTTTCAAATGTTGTTATTTCATTAACTGTTCAATGAATAAAGGTGAAGTTCCAATCGCATTTTAAGACTACCTTTCCTTTTCGATTGCCTCGGGGTACTTCTTGAAAATGTAAAGCTAGCAACTATTCGTTGTCATGCCACTATCAATACTAACCGCCGGCATTTCTTCTCGGTTCGCGTAGTTCCTATTTGGAACGCACTCAGTGTAAAAACTGTGTCTGTACTGTCAGTTTCGACCTTTCGTAGGTTGCTTGATGAGGAACCGTTTCACGTATTTCTGAAACGTCCATTACTCCAGGACACCTAATGGTTTTTTTTTCTCACCAGCAACCCCCCCCCCTCCCACCTTTCTTCACTTTGAGAACTGTGTTGGTGGTCCCAAGCCCTTCCGTCTTCTTAAAATAGACCATTTTTTAAAATTTTTAACGGCATATAGGCCGCGTGTGGTAGTCCAGCCACCCTTTCTATCAGGTTGGCCTTTAATTTATATATATATATATTTTTTTTTTTATTTATTGTTTTTTTTTTAAGTGATGACAAATCCCACTATCTGGGTGCTTTAGTTTTTAGTATTCACCGTAGCATACAATTTTTTAGCACTGTTTATATGTTTTAATTGTACAGTATCATTTTGGGCATTTTTCACACCCTTCCCATGTCCTGCACGTTTGGCGATGCCATCGGGGGCCTTTGAGTCCCTGGCAGGTCTAACCGTGGTGGTAAGGCATTCGTGTCCCCAAACCTTTTACCATCATCATTCCTTGGCCGTTTTATGTACACTGTATTTACATGTAATTGTGGCTGGCTGTTAGTGAATCCCCAGTCCTTGCCAGACCCGTTGTTATCGCAACAAATATTATTATTATTATTATTATTATTATTAACTACCAAGTATGTATCAGCACACATCCTAGCCGCATTGCGCCAGTTTCCTCCCTCCCTGCGCATCTCCCAAATCATCTTGTCCCTCCTTGCGCCTTGTAGGGCAAGTCTCTTCTCACCTGATACAACCCCCCCCCCCCCCCAAACCTCTTACCCAACTGGCCGCCCGGGAAAAAACTATGCAGAATTACAAATATACAGCACTATGCCTATCCAATTTTCACCACGGTTGGCAGCACCGAACGGATGTTATCACTTGCGATGCTCATCATCGCTTTGAGTCCTAGCAGATTCCAATGTTAGATGAAGTTTTCACGTGTAATTAGCATGCGGAGCTGAATATTGTGTGGGATGCAATGAAAATATTCTCACTACATATAACAAACAATGTGTAACAGCACTGTTCACATAAGTGTAAGTAATGCGATATCCACCACAACACAAGTGAGACAAGGTGGCAGCGCCGTGCAGGGCATGTGCTACTTGGTGGTAGCAAGTAAAAACAATCACCATTAGTTTACATTACGTGAGTTAACATTTTGGATACCCGTAAACATCAGTTTTTATTTCTGGGAAACCGAAAAAATTAAATTTTTGCATTATTGTCTGCATTAAAACGAAAATTCCTGATAGAGTTTAAAAGTACTGCTTCCATCACACCAATGCACCCAATGGTAGCTGGATTCAGAGAGACTTTTGATCAATTCTACATCAACCGTCTAACAACACAATTTTACACTATTTACTAAGTTAAAAAGTCCTTACCACCTAGAACCAAACTAAGTATAAGATACACATTTTTACCTGCAAACACCCTAGATTAATTGTATATACTCATGAAATCCACCATCACAATACCAGCTGGTAAAGTTCAAACTGGACAAGGAAGCATAAATTATTCATTATTGGCCAGATTGGTATATTTGGAATGCAGTCCATACAAAATCATGGCAAGTGGTTGTCTTACTAAATTTAAAAGTAAATGACTTGCACACTGTATGGATAAACTCGCTCTCTACTAATATGCTTCCCCTAACCCTTCTCTTTCACTTTCATTTGTACTTTTGTTTAAGTTATCTGTACAACCTTGTTGCAGTGTACTTCAAATACCGATGGAATGGATGATTTACTTCGGTTTTCGTTCATTATCACTTACTTCTTTTTACGCAGTACCAAAAGTGTTCCAGTTACCAGTTCCAGTTAAGTAACTGGAACACTTTTGGTACTGCGTAAAAAGAAGTAAGTGATAATGGCAGTGTACTTATTTTTATTTTCAAGATTTTTATTTTTCTGTATTTTTTGCTCTCTTTGTTTCTTGGCCCTGATCTTATCGCCCAGATCATACAGCCCAGATCTTATTCTCCTGATCGTATGGCCCTGGTCTTATGCGTTTGACTGATGGATGCATTATTTCATTTAAAATAAAGCCATTCGTTCATTCAAGTTTAAAAAATTAAAAAAACCAGGAATTAAATTCTAATAGAATTATTTTGAATACTGATAAATCGGTCGACACCGTCGTTTTACTTTGATTAAAGTTCATGACGAATGCTCACTGTTAAATAACGCTGAACCAAAAGTCAAAGGTTTTCACCTGAATCTGGCTCCACATGACACAATATGGTGGCACTTCAAATTGTCATTGACACCAATGTTCATGGAGAGGGAACGATGTAGCATGTTTGCAAAGATTTCCACCTGTTCCAAGCTACAGTATTTGGCTATTTCGATTCGTTCTGCAATAAACTGAGAAAACCAATACAGAGTTAGATACAATGTACAGTGATATTTATTAACCCTGTCAATGTTTTAAAAATAAAGCACCAATCTCCATTGTCAAGTAAGTATCAGCAAATTTTGACGCACGCAACAATAGCTCATTAGACATACACTGTACCCGCATACCGTGAAATACGACTCCGACTTAACCATTAAAGTCATTTCACCAAATTTGACTCAAACAGTACTAGCATCGTCTCGACAAACACGTAAGCCTACCCCCACACTTTTCTGCATGCTTATTTTTCAATCTACAATAACAACAAAATTTTAAAGATAAAATTAGTTTTTACTTATCCTAAAATACTTACCTTTAGTTATCGGCTTAAATCGTTATTTAATGGTCTATACCGAAGCCTAAAACTTATAGCGTACTGTAACGGACATTGGCTCACCCTCGTACCTACTTGTGTGCTGTTGTGTTGTGGTTGACTTTTGTTGGCGCCAAAATCGTTGTGTAACAGCAAGGACTTTTAGGTTTTGTGTCAAAACCATGAGCGGACGTGCAGGAGAACGTGGACAAGTATTGTTGGCCACGATTGGTGAAGGCTTTGTAACCGAGAACTGGATTGGTTAACGAACTCACGAGCTGATTGGTTGTCCAGTGAAGCTCTGGATCCGACCGGAGCATATAAAAGTCAAGGGCTTCAGTGCCGGGTGTTCAATTTCTCGTTGATTCTTGTGTTGAGAATGTACAAATAATGTAACCCAAATCATGTCAAGATTATTCCGCATTAAATAAGGTTTTACTACTTCAAGTTTTGTACGAAAATAACCCTAAACTCTTTGAGCAGTAAGAACACATCCAACAAAGACCGTACCCAAACGAAACGGTGATGTGAAGAATTATTGACAGAATAACAATGCTGGAGAGCTTGTTGAATGCACCTTTTTCTTTGATTATTGGATAAATGAGAATTACTTAAAAGAAATAAGCCTAAATTTAAAGGTAATATTTTGAGGAAAGTGAATGATCATTAAAAGAAAAATATTTTGGAGTTACCATTCCCCACCCCGAAAGGTAACAATTTCATGTTCAAGAGATAATCTGCTTAATTTTACACTCCTGCCACAAAACTAAGGTTCAAAAAATTTAAATCATTGGGCTGATGCTGACAAAGTCTACACCGTACAATGATCTCTGATGCTATACGGAGGCATTTCAGGCAAGTTACACTGTCCGCTCCATTCAGAGCTGCAAAAATGTCGGATACAGCATGGAATACTGGACAGTGAGTTAAACCTCTTTGTCGTAGGATAGTACTGAAACTTGAAATTTTATTTACAGTTACAGAAGGGGGCGGGCGGGGGGGGGGGGGGGAGGGCAATAATACACTGACCATGCTGAGTCTGTACAGCATTCATTTGCAAAATTGTTGCCGGCCATTTCCCACTTGAGTTATGTAACGTGTGTTCAATGTAGAAGCCAAACTTGAAGTAGTTAAACCTTATTTAACCCTTTAAGGACTGCGTGCGTGCTAAGAATTTATAATTGACTTGTAGAAAATAAATCGCAGCTTCTCACCCAATTGAGGTAAGGGAATGAAACCTGTGTCATTTTTATCCTTAATGATCTGGCTTTCATGTTCCAATTTAAATTTTACTGTAATTGGCTGGAAGTGACTGGATATGACTTGTAGAAGAGCTGTACACAATGATTATACAGCGGGCGCATTTGGGCGCACCCGTCCTTAAAAGGGTTAATGCGGAATAATCATGACAAGATTTGGGTTACATTATTACGTTC
>JAHWFP010059964.1:0-20329 GCA_023313725.1 Lithobius niger | reverse complement strand
TAATAGGCAGGGAAGCAATAACTACGCTGTTATAGCTGCAGATAATCGGAGTTTACCAGCTGACCAACCTACTTTTAAGCCTACTCCTAGCGATATTTGTACAACCAACAGAATACTCCCCGACATTAGAAAGAAACAGCCTAATTTACCTCTTCGCACCAGACCTACAGAACCAGTAGGTTATAGTCTCGTTCAGCCCAGTGCGACTAATAACCAACACATTACTAACACTTCTAACGTGCCCAAACCACTCAAATCATCTACTACCAAAGAGATCACGGATATTCCCAAGATTTTAAAGGCAGTACCTCCCCGTTTTCAAAGTTTGAAGAGAGTATTTGTCACTCGCTTGAGCCCTGACACTACCATTAAAGATGTGTTGCACAACATGCAAACCAATATTAACGTTGATGGCAATTGCCTCAAACTGGAAACTAAATTCAACACTTATTCATCATTTTGTCTCGAGGTGGAGGAAAATCATCTTGATGATGTTTTGAACAAGGACAGCTGGCCTCCAGGTACTCTTTTGAAGCCATTTTTGGGACGCCCACGTTCTTCAAGGCCAAAAAACGACAGAAGGGCAGGGAGGTAAGCTCTCCTGCCCAACTTGTGGAAAACTATAATTGTGATGTTACCACGTTTGTTCTTTGCAACTGTAGAGATTTATATTCCAAGATTGGTGAGTTGAAGTGCTTTTTAAAAGCCAGTGACTATGATTTTGTTATTATGACTGAAACTTGGTTGAAGCCTTCAATTTGCGACGGCGAGGTCCTCCCTGATGGCTACCAAATCATTCGGCTGGATCGTATCCGTACAATTCACGGTGGAGTTGCAATCTATGCAAAAAAACTTTTTGACATCAGTCTAGTCTCTGAGTTCAAGGGTCATTTAGCCGAAATTCTTTGCGTTAAAGTGCACAGCCCTACCCCTTTTTATATTGTTTGCTGCTATAGGAGTGGAAATAACAGTCAGGATTCTGACAGAGACTTTTTACAGTATCTACGCAATCTTCGCCTGGATCCACCTTATATTGTGTGCGGTGATTTTAATGTGCCCCGGATCTCCTGGAAGGACGATTCCATTGTTACTGGAGCGCAAGAGGTTGAGAGAGATTTCCTCGAGTTAACCCAGGAAAAATGCTGGGAACAACATGTGGTTAATCCAACTCGTGTCGTGCCTAATCAAGTACCTTCACTGTTGGACCTTGTACTTACTTCCAGCGACTGCTCTATTCCCACCATTAGACATTTGGCCCCTCTAGGGAACAGTGACCACGACATCCTTACATGGGACGTCCTCAGTGCCCCACGTACTGAGAAAAAAAACCTAGCCAATTACAACTACAAGAAAGGAAAATTCACAGAGATGAATATTGCTCTAGCTGAAATTGACTGGGAGTGCTCCTTTGCTGCTAAAACAGTTGACGAGTGCTGGGAACACCTTAAGAGCAATATCACTCAGCTGACTGAGCTTTATATTCCTAAACAAAGAACAAGCAACCATCGCCAACCTCTGCCTCAACATATTGTCGAAGCATTGAAAGAGAAAAACCGCTTGTGGAGAATTTATAAAGTACAAAAGACACTCGAGTCCTTTAACACCTTTCGCAAGATTCGAAACAATCTTATAGAGACCCTTAGACGTCACAAGCTAGAAAAGTGTAAAGCCCTTCTTCATGACTGCAAAAGAAACTCCAGAGCAGTGTTCGGTTTCATTAACCGCCAAAGAAATGCGAGACCACAACTCAGCCCATTGACCATCGAGGGCTCTGTTATCAATGCACCTGTTGACAAGGCAAATGCCCTCAACAAAATTTTTACTAAAATTCCTGAGATATCATCTGACCCTGTTCTGCTTCCAGGTCCTTCACGTTGTGACTTCGTCCCGTTGAAAAAAATCGAGGACTTGTTACAAAATCTGAATGTTCACAAAGCTGCTGGGCCTGATGGTATTTCACCTTGGATTTTAAAATACTGCTGCCAGCCTATTGCTAAGGCTCTGTATTTGATTGTGAATTTATGCCTCCAACAAGGAGTTGTTCCAGAGGACTGGAAGTTGGCTAATATTAGTCCGATCCACAAGAAAGGCTCCAAGACTGATCCAGCCAACTATAGGCCTATAAGTCTAACATGCGTTGCTGCAAAGGTATGTGAAAGGGCTGTTAAGAATCTGATCGATGAGGAACTCGAAGAACTTGGCTTTACTGACCCAGATCAGTATGGATTTGCTAAAGGTAAATCTTGCACTACAAACCTTTTGGAAGCACGTAACGTATGGACTGATCTTGCTGACAAGGGTGTACCAGTTGATGTTGTCTACACTGATATCAGTGATGCCTTTGGAAGCGTTGATTACGAAGTCCTCACTAACATTCTGCTGGATATTGGTTTGTCTTCTGAAGTCGTCAATTATATTATCGCTTTTTTCTCTGGACGCAAACAAAGAGTTGTTGTGGATGGTTACCATTCTGACTGGCTGGAGGTGAAAATTGGACTTGCTCAAGGTACTGTACTTGGACCAAAGATTTTTGCACTTTACACGAACAAAGTCACACAAAATATTTTATCCAGTGCTCCTAAATTTGTGGATGATATCAAGATATATAAAGCTATATCTACCAACATGGACCGTGCTATTCTTCAGGACGATATTTGCACACTTGAAGCCAATTGCAAAGCTCTAAAACTAAAACTTAACCCTGCTAAATGCCATGTTCTGCACATTGGCTTTAATAACCCAAGATATAACTATTCAATTAATGGTGAAACCTTACACACTGTCACTGAAGAAAAGGACCTTGGAATATGGGTCAACGAGACCTTAAGCGTTTCTAAACAGTGTGCAACTGCTGCTGCTAATGCCTTTAGGGCAATCGGACAGATTGGTAGGAGTCTACCTAAACTCGATAGCGACTCTTTCAATCTCCTTTACAAGGGAATTATTCGGCCGAATGTTGAATATGCAAACCTGTGCTGGTTGCCGTGGCTACAAAAAGATACAGAGCTGCTTGAGAGGGTACAGAGAAGAGCAACCAAACGGCTCACCAAATATGGTAACCTAAGCTACCCAGAGCGCTGCCGTGTATTGGGTCTGACTACCTTAGCCAAAAGGCGTACCCGTGGTTCCCTTGTTGAAACCTTTAAGTTGTTTGACAGAGGTACCAATGAAAAATATTTCAAGCTGTGCACTGGAAGCAAGACAAGGGGACATCAACTCAAGATTATGAAGCCTTCTGTTCGACTGGATGTCCGAAAGAACTTCTTCTCTGTTAAGACTATTAACGACTGGAACGGTCTGGATTGCAAAATCCTTAGTAACTGTAGAACTGTAGGCACCTTCAAAAATCGCCTTGACAAATACGTTTTCCACCCATAAGTTTTCTTATGGCTGCCGGCAACAAGCTTTTAGCTTTCGCTGTACTGTATATAATAATAATAATAATAATTAGAAAAACCATGCATCGTGCAAGATGTCATTGGTATGTGGCGAGTAGAAATTGTGAAATGCGGAGTGCTTTGTAAGGTCTACTGGCCAAGTGGCGACTGCTACTGGATTCACATTCGAGAGGGTTGGCTATGGACCTGAGATTTAACATCACTGGAGCATTCGGAATTTATCCTGGCAGCTTCGCGACTACTGATCTCATGTCTTAGCGTGGCAGTGTCACATACTGTCCAGCTTTGACGCCAATTCTGGCCTCACTAGCTGGTCAATATTTGCGTACATTGCGCCAGTAAGGTTCATCAGTGGAATTTCTTTCTTCTGCATTAGACTAATCGCAAGGGACTCCAACACCCTCAAGTTCTGGTCACGTAGAGAAATGAATCTCTGCAGCATAGGTATCCTTCCATGAAATATCATCACTGGTGTTTTTGTGGTGCGTTGCTACACCATTTAGTTTAGCTCCATGCTGCGTGGCACTCCCATGTTAGTGAACACATGTCTGTGGTTGATGTCGGGTTTCTCCCACGTAAAGTGCTTCGCGTCTTTTCTACACCGCTATTCGTAAGATCTTCTGGAGCAGGGTGAGACAGGAATGTGGAACAATTTGCGGGTGAGAGTACTGGCCGGGGGGGGGGGGGGGCAGGACCGGGGGGGGGGGGTTCGGTGGTACACACTCACAACGTTGCTTGATTTTGTGCCGATGGCCCATGGGAGGATACGTCCAGCGCTTGACTGCGTTGGAGTTCCTTGCGATTAGGTTAATGCAGAAGATTGAAATTCCACTGATAAACATTTCGGGCACTATGTGAACATTGATCACCCAGAGTGCAGAATTAGTGTCGAAGCTAGACAATGTGTGGCACTGCAGCACGAAGCCATGATCTAGAGAAGCAGCCAGCGCGAATATTCGAATTTGAAATGCTCTCCTGCTGTAAGTCTATGATATAAATTTGTACCTGCTTTTGCTTTGGACTTTTCTGATGAAAGGAAATGTTTTCCTTGCTTTCTGGTAGATCTTCACTAAATTTCAAGCTAAACAAACGCATTTTTGTGTTCTACAATTGTGGTGTTGTGTATTTCGTTCTTCAAAATTGTTGTTTTATAAACACAGTAAACGCCAACTACCGGTACTTTTTCAAAGACCTTCCATGCACAAACATATTGGTTTTCCCCATGATACGATTCTCGATACACAAAGTGAAGGGTGCACCTGGAAGAACAAGCTGTTAAAGCGTACAGCTCTCTGACTAAGCACCTTTTCCATTTGGGTTTTCGAATATTTTTTTACAAGCCCAAAAAGTCGCGTGGTGACCTGGCTTTTATTTTTATTTTTTTATTTTGATTTGAAACTTAGTAACCTAGCATCTCAAATTGTTTCTTTCTGTTTAGACTGTGGTGGTAAATTTTTAAACTTTTTCAAACTACAACTAAACTTAATGCTTCCTGGATAACGTATGTGCAAAAACCTTTTTCAAGTAACCTTTTGCATGTCACTTTTTTATTTTGCCAAAAAAAAGTCGCCAGGCAGGGCCTGGGAACCGACAAATTTTTTTTAGCGTCCTTTTGCAATGTTTTGAAAAGTTGGAAACTTGCTGGGAAATTACCTAAAATGGGCAAATTGCGTGAGGCATCCATTTTCTGCAAAAAAAATGTGATATTCAGTTAAATTTTCATACTGAAAAATGTAATAATAAACTTAAATACACTTTACCTATTACACTTGCAAAGTTATTAAAATTTTATTCTGTGAAAACTGCATCCTTGATTGATGTTGATAAAGCGCTCACTTTTAAAACATTCTTTTTTGCTTATGTTTAATTAGTTACTAATTAAAATAAACAGAGAAATAGAAAAGCTGGCAACCTTCATATGCACTGTTCTTTTTTTCCATTAACTTTTTGCAGATTGTTTACGTCGCTCCAATGAAGGCTTTGGCTGCTGAAATGGTACGAAATTTCAGCAGTCGTCTTTCTTCACTAGGCATTTCTGTTAGAGAACTGACGGGAGACATGCAACTAACAAAGACAGAAATTTCACAGACACAGGTATGGTCTTGCTTTGGGTTTGAGCTAACAATTGAGCTATAAATTCTCTCAATGGCTTAAGATTTTTGAAATGGTGATTTATGTTCATTCTTGAATAAAACTTCTTTTTCCGTAGATCATAGTAACAACCCCTGAAAAATGGGATGTTGTGACTCGCAAAGGCATGGGTGATGTGGCTCTAACCCAACTTGTCCGTCTTTTGATTATTGACGAGGTTCATCTCTTACATAGTGACCGTGGGGCAGTTGTTGAAGCCCTTGTCGCCAGGACATTACGACAGGCAAGCATAATAGTGACTTCACTAATAAATAATGAAAATCCATGGGTTGAATTTTAATAAATTTTGAACCACATGCTAACTTGCACTCCATAATCAGTTGCTGGAGTGCAAAAAAAATTCAGTGGTGTACAAAACTATAATGATAACACTGTAACTTACATTCTACTTCAACAGTTGAAAATCCTGTGAGCACCATATACTGAACAGTTGTGTTTCATTCATTTTGAAAACTAAGGAATTTTCAGACCTACACCTTACAAACTTAAACTTACAAAACAACCAGCTTCATTTCTTGCAGTAGTCGACCGCACACACAAAAAGCTTACAGGCAGACCGCACAGATCAAAGGTATCAGGCCGACTGCTCACAGCAAGGGCCAATAGGCCGATTGTGCACACCAAGGGCTAACAGGCCACATGCAAACATTAATGCTAACCGTTTAATTACCAAGAACACTGCAACTTTGCACTAGTCCGTAGACCAACTTGCACACAAAAGTGGGTATTATCGCCCGTGCCCACATAACTCCACCATAACATGCATCACACCAGCAATAACCTTAGCATCACTGGCCAATACATGCTAAAGTATAGACGCTTGCCCATACGCAACAATTCTAATTACACAGATAGATGCCTGCAGCAGACTCCAACCTGATAATCACAGCAAGCAAAACCGTCACCACGCTCGAGCACACGCCAAACCGCATGACTTCACCAGCATTCAGAACAACAGCACAGGATTTTAGTGACCTGCAGCCATGTCAGCAGTAACCACTCCCCCCCCCCCCAAAAAAAAAAAAATCCGCATTAGGCTATTAAAGACAAAATTTGGCACACTGCACCAAGGCACTTCCGCTATATTTGCAGTCCGACAACAGATTAAAAACCAAGTGAAAACAACAGATAACCTGCATTTCGCCTCATTCCACACCAGCCATACGACCTCTGGCCCAACGTCACCGATCGCACGCCTGTTCAAGAACATCAGGGATTTTGCACCTTATGTCCAGAGTTTTATCATACCTTTTTTGTGCGTGCACAAAAAAGGTATGACATAACTCTGGACATCAAGGTGCAAAATTCCTGGACCTTTAAACACTGTAAAAATATCGGAGCCCAATGGCTTCTGGAAAAGCTCTGTAATTTACGGACCCGCCACGTGCCAGAAAGCGACAGACCACAGACACATAGCCTCATAGTCCTACAGTAATAAGCAGACTAATAGACTTCAAGTCCCATAGCAACCCAAATGTTTAAAAATTCACCGAACCTGTGATCTGCTAGTTTAACGAGCCTAACCAAATTCATCAGCAAATCCGACCTGCCAGGCAGAATTTTTCAATAAGCATAACTCTCCTCATCTGCAGAAACCATTGCGGTTACGACGAACTTGAATTAGCTTCATAAAATGTTTTGAGGTCTCACAATGACAACATAATCCACAACCAAAGAAAATGTCCACAAGGGCTTGTGCCGATGTTAAAGTGGTGATCGAGTTACGGGTAGCAGGGAGCATGCGTACCGCAAGTGGGGCCAAAACGGAAGTAAGTGGGTTGTTTATTCTGGCCTTGGCAGGAGTTGGCGGCAGGAATGCAGTAAACCTGATGGTAAAATCGCTAAGGAGGTTACAGTGTAGATTAGTGAATTTAAAAATTCCTCAGTTTTCAAAAAAAGAATAAAGCACAACTGTTATATATGTGGTACTCAAAAGATTTTCCACATTATAAGTAGAAGGTTGGTTCCTTAAGGTTTTCTGTGCTAGTGACACCTTATTCTCTCAGACGATTTTGGAGTTTAAATGTGTTTCTACAAATGTATCATAAATGCTCAATACATTCATTCAGTAAAGCTGGAAAAAGATGAGTAGTAAAAAGAAAGATTGGTTTAAGGTGCCTGTAGATTACTGTTAGGCAGTTGAAAACTTATGCAGTGTGTTGTTTTTTTTTGTTTCAGAGCTGTGGGTGTGTTAAAACAAAAATAATTTATTTTCTAAACTAACTTCGGCCAGGGAGGGAGGTTTTCGCTATAACGGAAAAGTCAGTGATTCGCATACGTGATCTAGCTTCAATCTAGCATTACCGATATGTCTTTACTCTCATTTATTCACAAATTTAAGTTATTGTATTGTCTCTCTGTTCCCAAATCCAGCATAATTCACAGTTAAAACTAATTTCGAACTACACAACCTTTTGGTAACATCAGCACGATTCACGTTCGGGAACGCCCATGCATTGGGGTGCCATTCAGTAATTCAGGAAAATTGAAAATAAGCCAACAGCGAAAATCATACACTAGAAATAACGTAGTTCAGTAAGCCACCTTTATGCACTTACGTTTCGTCGGAGTGGCATGACCCGGATTCGAACCGGCTGCCCAGTTTTGCCCCCAGATCACTTTCCATTCCAGGGCTCCATTCCAGTGATTTATGTCTATTTAATTCAGTAATTCATGTACTTGATTTGGATTCAGTGTAGCAAAAATGCAATGCCTTTATTCCCATTTAGTCACAAATTTAGTTTAGTAGATCATGACTCATACAAAACCCAACATAATTCTCACTTAAAACTAATTTCTAGCCCCACAAACCATCATGACTACAAGCTTCGACGCGATCGCACCATGCAGTGGCCATATTGTTAACAGGCGAAAGGAATCGCTCATTGCCTAACTTGACACAGTAAGCGCTCATCGTCTGTCCTGTAGTGAGTAATCCACACGTTGTCCTGGAAAATGGTGGCAAAAACGCTTTTGTACGTGAATCTCTGATAAAACGTTAATCTCTTTAATTGTATGAAACTTTGAGTTAATTTTGCAGCAGAAAAACGACGACTTAAGATGTGGGGTGGGCTTTAACTTTATTATTTAACGATTTTGACCTTAAGGCATTTTACGGGGGTGGACTTTAGCTCCAAGTACTCCTTACGGTACGGTACGGTACGTACATTCTCCAAGATTCCCATGCTGGCCCTCCAAAAATCCCCAATCCCCCCCCCCCCACCGAGACTCCCACCGAGTTCTTTAAAAAGGCTGCTTTCAAACCCTTTCATGGTGCAAACCCTCAAGACTGCCACTTACCATTCTAAAGTTATGTTAAGTAATCTTAAGCATGCAATTTGGCAATCCATGAGATATCTCCAGA
The DNA here is from genome assembly GCA_023313725.1 of Lithobius niger. Taxonomy (NCBI): domain Eukaryota; kingdom Metazoa; phylum Arthropoda; class Chilopoda; order Lithobiomorpha; family Lithobiidae; genus Lithobius; species Lithobius niger. The sequence continues at coordinate 11,416 of JAHWFP010059964.1, read as the reverse complement.
GTGTAGTGTGCGATTTGCCTCTGTCGATCCGAATAATGTAATCCCTGAGCCAATTACGCCACTAATTGGTAAACAAAACATAAAGCAAACAATGAATGTGTATATGAAGCCGTCATTGTTCCGGCCAGTATTAGAGTAGTTTGTGTTTGCAGTCGATTTTAATATTAATGATCTGTTTTTAATGCATTTCACAGGTAGAATCCACCCAGAGTATGATTCGTATTGTTGGACTGTCGGCAACGTTACCAAACTATTTAGACGTGGCCAGATTTCTGCGAGTTAATCCCTACGTCGGCTTGTTCTTCTTTGATTCCCGATTCCGTCCTGTTCCCCTAGGACAGACATTCATTGGTGTTAAGGCCTTGAATCCTTTGCAACAAATGCAAGACATGGATGCGGTATGCTACGAGAAGGTGCACAAAATGGTACAACAAGGACACCAGGTAAGCAATTATGCTTAGGCGTGGTAAAGTAGAAAAATCCTGCACTACTGTAATAGCTCAAAAATGGACGGGGGGTAATTTTTTTTCTGCATACCATTTTATGTATTCACATTGTAATTGGTTTTCACTAAATAACTCGTCAATGCTTTAATGTAATGACGACAAATATGAAAAAACTGCGGTCGGAACTATGCTTGTTGGGGAATGCCACCCTGCATACTTTCATCTGAAAAAGTGAAAATCCATCTGCTTAAGACCGTGGCCACGTCACTATGGACTGACCACATGTGATACTTTCACTAACGGTGCTATCACCGAGCTTGCATGTGTCTGTCATGGGCTTGTGTAACAAGCGCAAAATATGATAGCTAGTATGGCTGCCAAGGAATATCAGCAAACTTATCTCCAAGCTGAACAAAGCTGAACTAGAAGCAGAACTGAACAAACGGGGCTGTCCTACCAATGGAAAGAAAGATGAACTTGCCGAGAGGCTCAAATTGTTTATTCAGCTGAGCGATACCACTGCAAATGAAGACCAGGGTGAAAAAAAATCTAGCCAAATTGCCGGGCTGACCCATAAGTTACAAATCAACTACAGCAGCATCGGGAAAAACAACGGCGAAGATCCGTATCCTAACTCAACTGCGTCCGATCCAGCGGTAAAAACTCCTGTCTATGTTGTTAACAAACTTTTATTTTACCTTTCAAACTCGGTGGACTGTATTCAGGCCAACCTTCTAGCACAGACGTGTGCCGCCTTCTATACACCTGAAGAGATTGCAGAAGCAAAACGTACTCTTACAATGCATGTTCCTCTCGTTGCCGATGTCGAACAGGTGACCAGTGTCGGAAAAACCATAGAGACGCACTTATAATGGCTGAAACATTAAAATTGATGTCACCTAGCATCACTCCTCAATACGTGGCTCGTACTCTCCATTTCCCCCTAAGCCGAATTGAATTTGCTGAAATCGGGTGCCTGTCTAAATCTCTCGCGTTCATTACCCAAGAACTCTGTGCTCTTTGAAGTACCGTTACTAAGCTGTCAAACTCTTGTAATAATGATGGAAATTATCCATCCTTAGCTTCGTTCCCAAGGGATTTGCACGTGCGACCACCATGATAGATTTTCACTCACGGAAGTTCGACCCAAACTGGAAGTCGCGCCTATACCGGATATCGCGCGCCGCGCGAAGTCGGGCGTTACCAAAACTGAAACCAATACGCCGCTTCGGCTCCCCGATAATCCCTGCCATGATATGCTTCACAATATGGCCGTTTTGAATGGGCTATCCAGCACGGTACGACGAACAAAATACTGCTGAAATTAAAATATGCACTAGTGACATCGTCACCACAGGCAATATGACAGCTGGTAAAAGCAAATCTTTAACCAACCTCGACGAACTGCCCACTAATTCAGACAGTAGTTTAGCAGACGACACTAACGGCTTCGTGACTGTCGTCAACAACAAGCGTATACGAAAGGATAAACATAAAAGCATCCAACGTCTCAACGCTTTCCACACCCAGTCACTTCTCCCGCTCTCCCGTTTTCCTCTCCACTGTAATAATTAGGAACCTGCAGTGCATCCTAAATCCACTGCAAACACGTCTACAAAAGCTTCATACAGCCATTCTCTTAAGTCAGCTCTTAAAATTCCGAAACCGACTACTGAGAGCTCACTTGCTCTTCCTAAAGCTCTGGTTGCCGTTCCTCCCCGATTCACGGACCTTCAACGACTATTTGTCAGTCATTTAGCTCCTACTACCACGGTTACTGACGTATCTTTCGCACTTCGTAGTTACCTTAAAGCAGATGTGAACTGTATTAAGCTGATCACTAAGTACGACTCATATTCGTCATTTTGCATCGAACTCAACGATGCCGATGTGGAAGCTGTGGCTCAAACGATGCCATGGCCGGAGGGTACTCTTACCAAGCCATTTAAAGGAAGACTGCAGTCCAGCTCTAGACAACAATGTCCCCGTTGATGCCGTCTTTATGGATTGTGTTAAGGCTTTTGACAGAGTCTCCCACCCCCTCCTTATTCACAAACTGCCACTGTATGGAGTTGTGGGCCCAATTCTGTCCTGGATCAAACATTGGTTGTCAAATAGGACACAGTTTGTGGCAGTTAATGGGCATCATTCGAAGGCCATGCCTGTGACAAGTTGCAAATTCCGGGTTCGGTTTTGGGACTCCTACTGTTTCTACTTTATTTCAACGACTTTGGAAACTCCTCGTCCTGTTTCATGAACATGTTCACTGATGATTCAAAGACACGCGCTATTCTTAGCACTGGAAATGAAATCACTGACCTTCAGCACGGTCTAAATAGGATGCATGAATGGTGCGACTCATGGAAATTCTCGATGCATCCCGGGAAAACGGTTGTGATGCATTTGGGTCGATCCAACCCCGAAAGGGACTACTTTTGGGGAGCGTCCCGGCTTCCAACCATCAATCAAACAGTGAACCTGGTAGTTATCATCGATAACAATCTAAATTTCTCTGTTTACGTTGCCTCCACCATCAAGAAGGCCAACATGGTCTCCCTCATGATCCGCCGCACTATTTCTTCGTGCCGTCCGGAGGTTTACATGAAACTGTTCTCACTCTCGTCCGACCTATCCTCGAGTACGCTACTGATCTGTGGCGCCTTTCTTCAAAAAGGATCTCAGAGTGCTCGAGCGGGTGCAAAGACGGGCTACTAAGTGTATTTTGAATTTGTCTGGCATCCCGTATCAAAGACGCCTGCAAATCCTAAAACTGCCTTCCCTGTGGTGGAGATTTGTTCGAGGTGCCACTATAACCCTTTACAAGATTATGCAACAGGGTTACGGAGGGTCAGTTCTTCGCTCTCACTTCTTGGTTAATACCCGGGCACATAAGCGCGGCCATCCGCTGAAACTCACGGTTGACTATCATCGACACGAATGGGCACGTCACACCTTCTTTGCCCGGGTTATTCACATTTGGAACGCCCTTCCGGAACCTGTTACTTACCTCAAGCACCAATGCCTTCGAGAATGCCTTCGATAAGCCCTTCGCTAGTGCACCAGAAGTTGTGTACTTTTTCGACTAGGCTTGCGGTCCATTGTGCCTTTTGCTGTTTTTTGTTTTGTTGTTTTTATCGTTGACGGTGTTAGTTGTTGTTGATTATCTGTTTGTTTGTTTTTTTTTTAATTATTTACTTCGCATTTTGTAATGCCCGAGAGGGGCAATTAAATGCTGATCAGTTAATGTTAAAGTTAAAGTTATCTGCCATAGTACCGGCATAATCATCAAGCTTATAGACATGGAAGCATGCGTCTACCAAACTACAGTCGATACCGCTTATAAAGAACCTCAAGGGACAGTGAAAAAGGTTCCATATAACCGAAAATTCTTTATATCCGAAAGAGAATAGCACTGAATCTGTTAGAATGGTTGTTTGCAATCTGTTCTTTATAAGCAATAGTTCCTTAACACCAGGTTTCTTATAAAAGGTGTCTGCTGTATTGGCACAAAGAGATGGAGGTATGTTTACTATGAGATTGTTGATGATCGTACAGCAAGCGACAGTTCAAAATTCCTCCAACCCCTCATTATTGCATGCAGGGTTAGGATCAATGGTTGGGCCAGTGGTTAGGGTGGAACTGAAATCTGCACTAAAACTACGGGTACCAGATAGCCTCATTATTATTATTTTTTTTTAGTTGTCAGATGGTTTTTTTCTACTAATTCTAGATATAAGCTCATTAAGCTTTGGCTTTAGCAGCATTATTTAATACTGAATGGGATACTGCTTTGTACAAAACAAAAGTTTGTGGTATGGTTTTGGGAGTAAAATTTGTTGCTGTGCTTGTTTTATTATTGAATTTTGTAACACTTTGAGAACGACTAAAAAAACATAATGGTTTATTTGTATGTCAAAATCGGTCCATTTTTGATGACGCTTTGAAACAAAAAAGCAACATCCTCTAATGTAAGGCACACCCTAATCAGTTTTTTGAAAGCGATGGTGTGCCTTAGATTCAGTAAGCAGAATATAGTGTTAAAAGATCTTATTTGACACTTGGGTTAACATTGCTGTGAATAGCAGTGCAGCATTGTTTGGTAGTGATACTGATGTTGATCCATAGGTGATGGTATTTGTGCACGCACGAAATGCTACTGTTCGAACTGCCCTTGTTCTGCGTGAAATGGCCAATAATAGAGGACAAGCTGAATGTTTTGAAGTTGAGAAGAATGCAGCTTATGGTTTTGCTGAAAAACAGGTCAGTAATGTATAAATTCATTTTGTTAATCACATTTTGATAATTCGTTAACATTTTTTGAAGTGTATTCCCTAATGCTTATTTCAAAAATTCTCACTGCCCGTCACTCTCATTGGGACAAACTTGCTGTATAAAAGGAATTCTTTCTACAATACTTTTTCAACTTTATAAGCTGTCTGTCTCTCAGTATTAATCACATATGGTAAACCTCTTGGAATGTTACGGCTAACGTTCGTTATTTGCGTAACTAGCCCGGGTTGGTACCCAGCACATTTAAAGGCTACTGAAACTTGTTCTAAAACATCTGTGGCAGTAGATCGTAAAATGGCGTATTTGTATTTTCTCCTAGATGATGCGGTCTCGAAACAAAATGTTGCGAGAACTCTTTCCCTATGGCTTTTCAACCCACCATGCTGGAATGCTTCGTCACGATCGTACCATAGTAGAAAATCTCTTTCGCGATGGCTTCATTAAAGTGTTGGTGTGTACATCTACATTGGCTTGGGGAGTCAATCTCCCAGCTCATGCTGTTATTATCAAGGTAAAAATTATTTTCCTCTTAACTGTATTTTTAAAAATTACACATATTTGTCCTGGCACGAAGGTGAAGTCGTAAATATCGTACTGTATTTTGTTAGAATCTGGAAATTTTGTCAAAAGTACTAGTTAACAGACAGTGTCACTATGCTACACTTTAATGTGATCATAAAATCTTTTGACAACCATAAGAACGTAAAGTTATCAAAATGTAGTTTCTTACTATGTGTAAAATACCTATTTCTAATAAAATCTAAAATCCATTATTTTATGCGTTAATTGCTCAAAATTAAATAATTAAATTATTTTAAAATAGTCTAGTACCGTTTAGCTCCCACCAAGGGTGCCACTCTGTATTGCATGTTAATACATGTAGTGCCGCCACGTTTTTTCATATCGCTTTGAGCACGAATGTGGGACGTTGTGCCGGTATATGGTACTGTAAGTTTTGAATTTCATTGCAAAACACAACTTCGACGAATTTTTCTGACCTTATAAACTCTGGGGATTTCCTGAATGTGCGCACGTAAAACTCCCGGTGATTCTCACCCTGCTTGCGTTAAAAGCCGGCACCGTATTTTCGATTCGGAAAAATGTAGCACTTGCCTTAACCCACTTTCCCGATGCCATAACTAAGGTGCGTCGCACTTGTAAACAATCGCAACAAAGATACGAACAGTGTAGTTGCTCGAATTCTGTTGATCCCCAACTTCTAACCCTAAAGTAGAAAAAAATATATCTGCTTAATAGGTTAGAAGATAATGCATTGTAACTTATAACCGACCTCCAGAATGCCCGTACGTTTTCCTAGAGAATGCTGACGACGTCTTTCCTTTCTGCACTGTTGATTCACCTTCCCTTGAATCGCTTAACGTTACCCAGTCCGATTTAAGCTTCATAGTTACGGAGGCTCAAAAGTGGGCCATTGCTGGCGTTAATGCAAAGTTTGATGTTGTTGAATCTAGTCTAACTACTTTTATGTCTGAGACAATTGATGCCCGCTTTAACACGCTTGAATAACAAGTTTCGAAGATGGCGTCACTCTTCTCAAATACAGATGTCGACCCACGTTCCTCTTCTGCCTAGGTGTCGGCCGATGCGCATGCTGGTGTGAACCGTTGAAGCCTCCTGCCGTTTTCGGTTTCAAGCATTGCTAAGAAAAAGAGCAGTGTTGTACACAGTGGAAAGACGATTCTAAACAAAATATTTCCAAAATAAAATCTGATCGTGAAACAGTGTCATTAAAAGAGAACATCGTACACAGTGGGAATAAAGACAAAACTTTGTAGTGCACCCATTATAAAACAGATGGGCAATGTGATGAGGAAAAAAGATGGTAGCCAGGCTAAAAATAGCATGATCGTAAAATGTGTCCATCCCGTAATCGCGACTTGTGTCCTCACCGACTTCCCAGAAAGATGGGCGAGTTGGGTTGGTGTCAGTTATGGTACGTCGCCTGTCATGAAGTTTGAGAAAGAGCAAAAACATAGTTGTCCGTCTCCGCGGCTAGGAAATAATGGACGACCTGCACAGGAAAACGACCAAGTCACCCACCAGGGTTGACAGTTGTGCTAAACAGGTGAAGTCGTGCAACAAAATACGTGGACGTACACCTACCGAAGGTCTTGGAACGGTCACGGATGCCCGAAATCTGCAACAATTGCAACGTGTTATGGCAAAATTGTTCACCGGCACAATTGCCGACGTACCGTAAATCCTCTATTTGTGGCCGAGTCCTCAATTGTAGCCGGGTGTTTTCCCAATCATGAGTTATAGTTTGTTCCACATTATGTTTTCAGAAAACTGACTGGATGACGACTCGTTTCCTTGCACTAAGAGTGCAAAAACATGTGGAAATCCCACTTGTAGACTCTGCACAGTTATTGTTAGAGTTTACGAATGAGACGTTTACGGATTTTTTGCACTCGTGGTGGAAGGAAACGTGGCGTAATACAGTCAGTTTTCTGAAAACATAATGTGGAACAAAGTATAGTAGTAGACGGTCTCTACTCTCTAATTACAGCCTGGTCTCCAGTTGTAGCCTGGTCAAAATTGTGGGCATTGCCGATATGCTGGCAAAACTAGGGGACCAGGGCAAGAGGAAACTGGCTGACAAAAATGACTTGATTTTGAAAAAATTCTATACAAGAACACGTCCGTCACATAAACAGATACTGTATCCAAATTAAAGAGTAATGGTAATAGCATGCATGTGACATTATTTGTCATTTTTTATGTAAGAATAATGTTATACATGGATTGATACCGTAAATTTCCTTTCTAAATTTTGTAGTAGCTAGTCTCTAGTTGTAGCCGGGTCTTTAATTATAGCCGGGTTAAATTGGCTTGATTTTTAACCAGTAGCCTGGGCTACTTATCGAGGATTTACGGTAGACCGAAGCGCCGATATTGAGAAGACCACTACAGCCGGCATGTTCAAAGAAATCGTTTAAAAAGGACTAATCATACAGCGCCAAAAAGGCTGGAGTCAACGGACTCTTTTGTATCTTTCTGTTCTACAGCTTCAAACGACCATGATATTAGAAATAAACGCTCGGTTTTGGTTTCCCCAACCAGTACTGAAAGAAATACGTCAAAGGAAAGAAAAGAAAAGATTGACAGAGTTAAAAGGAATGGTAGAAAAGAAAGAGCAAAACAATTTACAGAAATAAAACTTGAAAGAAATAAAGAAACGAAAGGAAAGAATTCAAAGAAATGAAAGAATTTACCGTTACTCACTTCGTGATTTTAATGAGGCTTATTAGTTCGGCTAGCCAAATCATGACAAAACAAAAGTGATGACGTCGTATATGTGGATGATTCTGATGTTGCTTATGCCTTTGATGTGTCTTATGTTGGAGGAAATCTGGTGGGAAGGAATTAATCTACGGGCTGGATAATTAACTTCCCTTTCCGTGGATCTTCTCAGTCGGGCTGGATAATTACCTTCCCTTTCCGTGGATCTTCTCAGTCGGGCGGGAGGACGGCGATCGCTTGACGGTGTCACGTTGCTGCACTTTTGCAGCGGTTCTGACGATCGGCCACGCAGCTATAGCCGTTCTAGGCCAGTCGTCAGTACTGGTTAGTCCAAGGCGTAGCACAGGAGCATTCAATAAGCCAAGGCCTTATCTGGTTGACTAACCATCTTTTCTCTCTGCTGGCACACGTCCGTCCTAGCCGACATCTTGATACCGAGAGCGTCACGACAACACCCTGCACGTGTCACAACAATGTCGTGCCTCTCTGTCTTTGCAGCCTGGGCACGAACCGCCAAAATGGTTCGCGCCATTTTTCCCAACATCTTACACCCCTCCCTCTAAAAAGAGGAAACGTAGCAAAAGAACCACATCTTCTTAAGGACACCAAAGAAGAAGATATATACAATGAAGGGCTCAGTTTGATCCCATGGGGACAATTAACGCTGTACAGATGCAGATACCGTATCGGTAAATCTGCAGATAATCAATGTGTCGGAATCGGATCGGAATCGGTATTTCTTAGAGATTCCTTTGCAGATACCACACTTCACTCTTGATGATGTAGAGTTTCAAGTTTCCTGCCTGCTGTCTGCCACAGTTCTGGAAATTGAAGTGCAACACAAAGTTTCATCCTGAATAAAATCATTATCTGCATCGAGAACTTTGTGTTCACTGCCTTCAGACGGTCATAATGCCAAAAATAACAATGTAACACGAAGTCTCATCTTGAATTAAATCAGTATCGGCATCGGTATCGGTTTAACAGATATCATGCGGTATCGGATCGGTAGAAGTGGTATCGGTACAGCCTTAGGGACAATATGTAAAGGCAGCATTTTTCTACCTCTAACAAAACCCCTTTTGCAAGGAACAACAACACCCAAAGGAGAATTCAGATGGCCTACCCTTCAGGACTTAAGTAAATTCCATAGTTCTACCATTCGAGCTCACCACCACCCCTCTAGTCTTCACTGTGGTTCTTCACTGCAGTTTGTTAATTAGAGATAAGTATTTTATAATGAATAAAAACTAATTTTATGTTTAATAAAATGATCTATATAACAAGTAATTTAACCGCATTAAATGATATCTTAAATTTTTATTTTTCAGGGCACCGAAATCTACGACTCAAAGCATGGAACATTTGTTGACTTGAGCTTCCTAGATGTCCTTCAAATCTTTGGTCGGGCAGGCCGTCCTCAGTATGATAAATCCGGCCACGGAACCATCATCACAGCACATGAGAAACTGGCCCATTACCTGTCTCTGCTTACTTGTCAATATCCGATTGAAAGCCAGTTTGAACAAAGTCTTACAGATAATCTCAATGCGGAGGTTAGCATAAACTCTACCAATAAGTATAATTAGCACCTCAATAACGAATCCGTCACTATAAAAGCGATTACCGTAAAATTGCTCGCCAAAAATTGCTCCCCGGAAAACTGCTCGTGGACAATTGATCGCTAATAAAATTCCTCGCGAGAAAATTGCTCGTCGGGAAAATTGCTAGTCCGAAAATTGACTGCGTTTAATTGCTCTCCACATTAAAAAAAATTGAATTGAATTTGTTAAAACTTTTTTAGCAGTTATTCGTTTTTTTATCAGTTTTTTTCCCGTATTGCAGGGTCATCAAGTTACGACCTAACGGAACCGCAATTTAATTGTCTTTCATTTGTTCCTACTCCCATCTTTGTAGGTGCCTAGGTTCAAGAGGAGTAGTATATGTACACACACGTATCATATGTTTTTAGTAATGTAGATGATACAATATAATATGAAAAATACATCTATATACCAATAAGTAATACATGTAAATATATAAATATTGTGTAAAAATAAAATTTTAATGATGTAGATGATAAAATATAATATGAAAAATAAATCTAAATAGCAATATATAATGAATGTGATTAAGCACGCAAGTGTAGGTGCCGTGCACGAATCCACACAGATGGAAAAAAAATATTTGTGCATTGGTTACCTAATCTTTGATGCACAAATGTCCAGAATCCACGAGCTTATCTTCCTCTTTTCACTAGGAATAAACTGAATTGGTATCATTATTCAAGTATATCTTATTCGAGCAGTGTTGTCTTGTTGTGTTAACGTTCATATGGGCGCTGACATTAGCAATGAATTCGAATTAACAACAAGGTGCTCAGAAGTAGGTACACCATAAAAAAAATGTCCATAAAAAAATTAAATACGTATAGTGTGAGTGTGTGCGTGTACCTCTACTCCTCTCGAACCAAGGGACCTACAAAGATGGCACCTACATGAAGCATGGATTGACACCAATGGAATGAGCAAAGCGACCCTCAGATACGTGAAAAAACGCGCAAAAATAACGTCAAAGGTTTTTTTTTTAACCCCCATGATGTTTGTTCGTGACGTCATCGTTTGTTCATGTAAACCTCCTCGAAAGAAGTGAGACGACGCCAACTGAGCGAGCGATGTGGCTTGTCTACACCATTAAAACATTTGATATGTTGTGTACGTATACCTCTACTCTCCTTGAACCAAGGCACTCTTTGATTCTGTTGAAACAACTGTGTGGAGTTTTACTTTGAAATTTACTTGCCATGATTGACGGAATAAATACTCTTTTTCAAAGTTCATCACCTGTTTTTTCGTGATGTGCTAATTTTCGAAAGACAATTTAGCACATTTTAGGCAGTTTCTCATGGGACCCCGCTACCCAGCACCAGTTAAAAAGTGCCATTTTAGAAAAATCCAATAAACCACAACCGAACCTTACACCAAAACAAGCAGAAGCCCTTAGGTCGCTAAAAAAACAACAAAAATGTCACAATCTGTGAAGCAGACAAAGCCAATGTCACCATCCTTATTGACACAGTCGATTATGATTCGAAGATTCTCAGTGAGCTAAAAACATCAAAAATATACAGACAGATCTCGTACAATCCTAAGACTTACATGACAAATCAGATCACCTCTGAACTAGAAAAAATCCACAGTGAAGGATTAATGTCCAAAACTGAAACTCAACGCTTAAAACTGAAACAGCAACAACAGCTGCCTTTTATATTTGGACAAATTAAGACTCACAAAGAAGGAAACCCCCTGAGGCTTATTACTTCAGCAAAAGGGGGCCCTATCCAGGCCACCGACTGGCTAGTGACAGAAGGCCTCCAAAAGTACGTCTGGGGCCAAGATCGCCTACGCCACACCCAA
>JAHWFP010059958.1:1277-15699 GCA_023313725.1 Lithobius niger | reverse complement strand
CCCCCCCCCCCTCCTCCCAAAAAAAATACTTGCATTCTACACAAGAACGCCAACAGTCCGTGAGGCCAGACAGAAAAGTCTTAATACGAAGAACAACAAGATTTTTCTCAGTTGCATTTAAGTATAAGCATTGATTGGTGTGAAGCCACCTGATGACACCTCTTACAATATTCAACTAATGAAATGATGGTTGCAATAGTGATTGTTTATAACAATATTCCTAATGTAACACTGAATTTCCAAAGACTGTAAACTCATTGTAAGGAGATTTTAACTATAAGAAATTGTTAGGAAAGGAACACAAATTCAACTGAGCAGGCATGGCATCTGATTGATGGAAAAAAATTATCATCAGGGGATCGACTGAATTCAAAGCGACACCATCAATACAGTAGCACACAACCAACAAACACTTACTAACAGGAGTCGCATTACATTTTCTTTCGTTCCTAGACTAGAGTATTGTATTCTCACAAAGACAATCTTTTAAATGCTGATTGTCGTCTACAATTAAGATCTGTTTTAATACCCTGTCATAGTCAGGTTGGATTAACTTCACAACATAAAACAATTGAGTGTAATATACTTTGGGACATGGTTTGAATAAGCTTCAGGTCTACCGTTCTATTTTATACCACCAACACACCAACAGTAAACCTGATTCTTTCCTTAAACTAGTTACAGTATCATAATTTGTAACTACATGTATTTGAAGTTAAATAAAACACAATTACCATTAATTACATAGTTAGCCCAGAATGAAGTTATTTGTCAATCTCATCCGTTACTGCAGGTTCACCAAAGGCTTGAGGTAGTGACCGACTTCCTTCACCCACCCCCACACCCAAAATGTTTAACAACAGATGTACCGAATCAGTTGCCAAAAGCTAACAATATTTCTTTTTAAAAGAAAATATCATCAACTCAGCAAATCTTAGTAACTCCATATAACAACATAAAGGTAGGCATAGAATTGAGATCTGAAGATCACATCACTTGGCTGAGGAAGATGTTATGTACACATTTTCGCTATTCACAGGCCAGAAATGTAGGTGATTTCTGCCCAGTGCTCCACATGGAGTAGTTTGCTGTTCCATTGACATGATTTCTACCCAGTGCTCCACAGGGAAGTAGTTTTCTGTTCCACTTAAATGATTTCTGCCCATTGCTCTATCTCCAATATTGGGCCGCAGACCCCTAAGTAGCTGAGATAGGAATTTCATCTAGAACTCATTTCTTTCAAGCACCAAACCCCCCTCGTCGGGAAATTTGAAGAAGATCAGAACGTTGCGAACGTTATCTTTTCCCAAACAGAAAAAAGCGCACACTCACATACAAAACAGACACACAAAATCCAAATTCGTTTCGCCCAGTCATCATGATTCTTGATTTTGTTAAGTCTTTACCATTTTTACTGAGTATTTATCAGTTTATTACAACACTAAAAAGCTAGAAGAAAAAACCATGCGTGGGCTTTCCTGTGGAGTACTAGTGTATTGCGTTGATAAAGAACTGGCACAAATCTAGATAAAAACACAAGCGTGGTAGCTGTTGTACAAATCTCAGAATAAGGCGGATTTGTCGTGCATTGAATTATTAGTGTGAACAGAAATTGGTGGGTTTTAAACACCATTAATTTCAGGGTTAGGAAAAAATACATAAAAATTTACTTTGCAGAAGCCACCATTCTATAAAACAGTACCGTAAATCGTGTATTATACGCCCAGTTGGAGCTAAAGCCCACCCCCCTAAAATGCTTTAAGGGATCATTCATAAAGTATGTCACGCTTTTTTTGGCCAATTTTGACCCCCTCCCTCCCCCATGTCACATTTTGTCACACCTACTCATACCCCCCTGAAAAAGTATGTCACACTGCCCCCCCCCCCCCCCCCCCTCCCCCTCCGAAAATTTTTTCTGAAAATGCAATTTGGTGGACCTGCACAAAACTTAAAAAAACAGCTTATTTTATCTGCCATGAGCCAGTTTAAAATGAGAAGCCACAAATAAAGGAAAAGGAAATGGAAACAGTCGAATTAACGTTCTGTTCAACTGCTTAGGTTATCTCTGGATGGAGAGGGACAACTTTGCTCGGATATGATAGGATCGTTCACATGCTACAATCGACAAAAGCACGAGCGCATTTCCGGAGTGCTTGTTTTCTAGAATGCAGAGGGTGGGAGGCAAGGCCAGAATTAAGACTATGAAGCAATATTGCCGAGGAAGTTGCTAAGCAATAGAGTTATATTCGGCAGTAGCGTACAGACAGTTGGTAGAGCTTAGTTTTTAGACGTAACGCAACATCTATTTTGCGGTTAATTCTACGTAGTTTTCCTTGACACATTTTTGTTAGCTTTAAGACCAATTGTAAGTATAGCCTACATTTGGTTGTAAGTACAAAATTTAAGTTGTCGCACTGCCATCACAAAGTTTTAAAGTAAAATGTAAATACACCAACACATTCTTGTATCCGGAAAGCGTTTTAATGAAAAGAGACGAAGTATTTCAGTTGGCATTCATTTGGGCTGTAACTAATGTCCTCGGCGATAATACAAATCAATCGAGGCAGTGGTTTTTTCGGCGGCCATACCGTACAAATTAGTCGCATGTGCTTGTTTTCTCTAAGATCCGGACGATACTGTAGTACAACCTTAACTCAGTACCTCTGCGAAACGTTGAGCCAAAGCTTCCCAGAATCAATGCTGTGACGTCAGATAGTGATGTCTCTGAGTCCATGTACACTTTAGGAATGTATTGAGACAATCTCACTGATATTTCTACCATTTCAGCTCTCCTAGGCATTAATGACATGTCGTATTGTGGATGGGAAAACTGGTTGAAGAGAAAACCTTCAATTAAAGCCTTCCCAATCTAACATTCAGAATGAGCTATACATTACATTCCACAAGGCACGTGGTTTGTTTGTTTCGTTGAAAGATATGGCATCTGTATCCTCCGCCTGATGCAATCAAGTGCAGATAGATAGCGCTAGATGGTGCTTTATTCTGCAGACTTTCATTCGGTGACAGTGCCACTTTAATTCCTAGAATACTGACAGGTTCAACCAGAAGCAGTTTTACAGATCCTGACATCTGAGCACGTCAATGTAGAGTTAGAATATTAAATTTTTTTCTTTATATGAAAAATAAGTGTGACGTCACCTTTTTTAAACACTCCCCTCCCCCGTGTCACGTTTTGTCATACTGAACTGACCCCCCTCCCCTCCTTCGGAGCGTGACGTACTTTGTGAATGGTCCCTTATTCATTGTGGATATTCAGCCTCAACTACTGCATTTATTCAATATGGCTCTTCAGCTGTAACTTCTGCATTCATTCACTGTGGTTTTTCTGCAATGTTTTCTTCGTTCATTCACTGTGGCTCTTCAGCCTCAACTTCTGCGTTTATTCACTATACGGCATCTCAGCTATATTTTTATGCCTTTTTTCTCTGCGGCTCATCTTCTGTGTTTATTCACTGTAGCTCTTTGGCTGTGTCTTCTGCATTCACTCGGTGTTGCTCTTCAACCTCTCTTCTGAGTTTATTTATTATGGCTCTTCAGCCACATCATCTGTATTTTTCACTGCAGCATTTCAGCACTGTCTTTAGCTTTTATTTACTGTGGCTCTCCATCCACAATTTACTGCCTTTATTCTCTGTATACTTCAGCCCCATATTCTGTTTTGATTCACTTGTGGCTCTTTAGAACCATCTTCTGCAATTATTCACTGCGCTCTTTAGCACTATCTTCTGCACTTATTTACCGTGGCACTTAAGCCGTAATTTCTGAGTTTATTCACTGTGGCTGTTCCGCACTCTCTTGTGTGTTCACTGTGGGTCTTCAACAGCATCACCTGCGTTCATTCAGTGAAGTTCTCAAACCGCATCGTCCACGTTAGTCACTGTGCTTTTTCAGCAGCGTCTTCTGAGTTTATTCACTAGTTCGTCAGCTGTATCCGCTGCATTTATTCACTGTGGCTCTTCAACCGTGTCGTCTACGTTTATCGTCTGCGCTTAATCACTGTGGTTCTTCAGCCACATCTGCGTTTATCGTCTGTGGCTCTTTAGACACAGGCTTGCAATCTCTTATGTTGTCGCTCTTTTTCCTCCATATCCCGCGTTTTTTCTGCTGTAATTTTGTTTGTAGCCCTTTAGCTGTCTACTGTATTGTTGGCCGACATTAGGGCCAGATGACTTGAGCACAATGTGTTTAGAAAGTTTGAGAAAACCAGTTATAGTATACTCCAATGCTCTGTGGAAATCGCAAGCTCGTTACTGGAGTCGGAAACTCAGTAGTATAGTAGTGATCATGCTTTGGGGCAAAGTGGCCTGATGGTTAGAATGACCGTCTCATGTACAAGAGGTCCCTGGTTCGAGTCCGGCCTTAGCCACCCCTGGCATATTCGGGAAGAGAAAGGCCCTGTGATGTCTCGTGCTCATGTCGATTGTGGCTTGTAAAAGATCAATTTCTGATGGAGTTACCTAGCAAAATTGTACCTCTCTCTCCTTCTGGCGCTATGGCTAACGCTGGGGGCGCGTCAACCAACAACAGTAGTGATCGCGCTCGTCATTGCTTAACATTTAACAGCCGTCATTGCTTCTCCAACTGTCTAAACGCACCAGTAAACAGCAAACACTAAATGGGAATGATCATCTCAATCGGTTATTGGTTGTATTTTATTGGTTTAGTTTCGTTCAGCACCGTCAGCCTAGTGTAGGTTCTCTTTTACGAGGGGCTGTGTTTTGTTATGGGTCAGAACGTGTAATACTTGGCTCGCTATTTGAGAAATAACAGCGACACAATAGTCACCCCATAATCCAGTTACTCTGTGCACTTCTATTTCCGCTAATGCATTAGCTCAGCCAGGCTTGCAACACCAGTGGTGTGAGAGTCGTGGTCGGGGGCCGAGTAACTTTAGACCTTTGGTGGTGGTCAAGCGTTGCTGCTTGTCATGCTCCAAGTTATATATTAGCTCGCGCAGCGCTGGGAGGGCATACACAAGAAGTTAGCACGACCAAGCCGAAGAGAGAGTTAGTAAAATGATAGGATCGAAGAGCTGATTTATGTTTGGTCCTGGGTCATTTTTATTGTTTTTTTTTCTCTTTTCTTTTTTGTTCCCGTGCTAAAGTGAAACCAGAAGCCCGTGCGAGGGCACCATTAGGAGTCTGAAAAACGCCATAATAGAATAGTATAGATCATGGCTGTTTAGAGTCACGTATACAACACTTTCATGTGGGGAGTTCGTAAAACAAATCTTAAAGACGATGTTAAACCACTACTAGAAAACAAAATCGAACTCTTTAACAGGAAAGAATACGAACATGCTTTTCATGTTTGGTGTTAGGTGTTAAAAACCACAGTGTTGCTGTAATGTTAGTGACTTCTAATTCAATAGAGCAGTGACATTTGCCGCCATATTGGCAACAGTATGGGTTTTGGAGAGCATAACTACAAGGTGCACTAAATAAAAATGGAGGGAAAAACAACGGAAGAGTGCATTTCTTAGGCTTAAAATAACGTTTTCTCCAACAACAAAAATCGCGCGTTTTAGGTCTAAGAAATCACTCTCACAGCATCGGCTTCAGTATGACGCCCTTCTGTTTCTCTCTGAAGTGCCCCTTGCAGCTAACCCATTAAGGCTCCAGCATAGAGTTATATGCAATAATACTACGTCGTGTCACTGCTCTATACAGTTTGTAAGCTAAAGACTGTGCGTGTGCGTGCTTTTGTACAGGTTTGTGGTTCATGGCACCGTCCGCACACTTAGAGGTCCCTATTCACCAGATGACAGGCTGCAGCATCTAGCGGCGTTTACCATTATTTAGGTCTACGTAGCACTTGATTTCAACAAGCGAAGGAATGTGCAAAGAAATTGCTTTTTGCACAGCAAACGAGCCACGTGTCTCCTTAATTATTTAATGTAAAGTTGGTGAGTCCATGTGCACCAGGGAGTACGCGGTCAACGTTAACGATCTCAACTCTCACTAGAAGTCGCACATCTAGCGATTCAACATTTGCGTTTCAATATGGTCGATATAAAAAGCGCCCTTTGATGTCGTTAGGCTTAACTTTTACCGCTTGCTTATTGGTTCACGTGGACGGACCAAATTTACACTCAATCATTAAGGAGGCACGTGGCGTGTTTGTTTGTTTTATTTGTGTTCCTTCGCCTGTTGAAAGTAAGGGGTAGATAGAACTAGATAGCGGTAAACGGGCATACATGCTGCAGCTTATCATTTGGTGGCAATCCCCCTTTAAGCTCCCTTTCCCAACGTTGTCCCAACATTTACTGTAATGTGTTTCTGCTCCATGGGCAATTTTAACTAGCACTTGCCGGGCACATACTAGTGGTTTCTAGATGTTAAAAGTGTGACAACAATAAGATGGTCTAACAATGTATTTTCAATGAATTCTGGACTGTAGTGTCTCTATAGTTGTCGTCAAGCATCATCTCTCTTTTCATTGTCGCACTTGTTTTGCTTTCGCTTCATTTTTTATTTGGCTGAGACGGATGGGTTTTTAGTGAAAAGTTGGGGAAGAACGAGACGAAAGGAGTGGTGGAAAGCAGGCATGTTTTTGCTCCATGATACCATGCCTTCAGCATGGATAGTCGCCATCCAGGGCATGTTAGCCCTAAAGGAATAACAAGTTTTCTCACGATGTTTTTAGCACGCAACACCGTATTATATTACAAACAAAAACGTCAAGTGTGCCGTAAAAAAAGGGGTTATATGATTAAAGTTTCATTTTACTTGTTAAAATGTACACAGATAAAAATTGGTGGTTTTTAATTGAAATAATCGAATGTACAATTCAGAAAATTGCATCTGTTTAAGTGCTGTTGTGCTTTATGTAACGTATATGATTGGTAAAGCACAACAGCACTTTTCTGAATTGTAACAGATGCAATTTTCTGAATTGTACATTTGATTATTTCAATTAAAAATCACCAACTTTTATCCGTGTACATTTTAACAAGTAAAATGAAACTTCAATCATATAACCCCTTTTTTTACGGCACACTTGACGTTTTTGTTTGTAATCCGTGTACCTTTTTTACGGCTATGGTGTCGCGCTACAAAGGTTTATGCATGCAGTCGATTGTTGCATGCACGAAGAATGGATCTGGAGTTTGCTGAGTGGCATTGTTCCCTAAATACAATGGTTAAAACAATGTAAAACAATCAAAATGATCGTTTAGGGTCCCGTAACTCCGGAATGGATGGACCAATTGAAAAAGTGGTCCCTGTAAGGTTGAAGCCTAGGGAAATCTCTTCCTCAGATCATGTTTCAGATTTTAGGTAGGTGCAGTAGTTTTTTTCTGAAACCGTGTCAGCCAAGAACAAGAACAAGAACCAGAACAAGAACAAGAACAACAAGTGAACAGTTTTCAAATTTACGTGTGGCTCCCTACGTTTACTCTTCCACGGAATTGCATAAAAGTTGGTGTAAAATTTGGAAAAGTTGCTATCTACTGTCTGGCCCAGTTTGGTCGAAATATATTGACTAGAAACGGAGAAATTAATAGTTTTAGTTTTGCACGTGCGCGGCCCCCCCCCACCCGAACATTCGGGTCACAACGAGAAAATAAAATAATAATAGAAGAGAATACAAACTTGCAGACTAATTTTGCAATCAAATGAATAAACTGAGCTTTTATTTATTTATTTATTTATTTAATTAGTTATTTTTGTAGCAACTTCGTAACCTAATTTATTTCGTGTGTTTATGGGACGTATTTTACGAAAAATTGGACTGTACTGAAACTAACGTTACGTTCAGGTTGAATTAAACGGAATAAAAGTGCGTAATGCGGCTGCCTTGAAAAAACAGTCTTTGGTCCACTCCGTTTCCAGATGTGCCCTTCGTGCCCCCCCCCCCCCTCCCCAAAACAATTCAGTCCTGTCGCCGTAACTGCCTTCACGTTATTGGGTTCGTATGAACAGGGCGTATTTAAGGTTGTTATTACGTTACTCGTATGCAGGTAGCTTAAATAGGAAAACCCCTGCTAGGAGAAACTGGATATGCTGACTGCCTCAGCCAACTGATTTGGTACCAGATCGTGGTGCAGACGAAATAAAAATAATGAAATGCAGTTACATAAATTGCAGGGGACGTCTTGGGAGGGGGGGGGGGGGTATAGGTTGCTCTGGGAGGGGAGGAGGGAACGCAAGGGGCTCCGGTAATGGCCGAGGCTTTTACCTCGATGCTGAAACGCTTCTCCGATCGCTCTGGACGACGTAGTGGTACAAATACAAATACTCACTTCGAAGGTGACAGAAGTTATCAATAAAGACATACAGCGCGAGTTCCAGTGATGATAATAGCGCGTAAGTGTAAAATTTAATAACGCTCAGTACAGGTATGGATTGGTCTACGATGTGACTTCCAGTGAGTTTCACCCATTTCATTATATGTATCCATGCGGCGTGCAAACGACGAGACTTCCAGTCCCCGTATTTCCGCGTCTTAAAAGGTCTTTCTTCCCAGCACCATTTTTCTCGATCTACCCACACCAAGTACGGCCCCAAAGTTCTATTTCTTTACCGTTAGTCAATCCCTTGGTAAAAATCCGTTTTAAAATGAGGCGTCTAGGAGATTTTCTGTTGAATAATTATTGTGGACTTTTTTTTACTGCGTCCCGCAGTATATGATGCTTTGCGCGCGTGCAATAAAATCATGACGTTTCATCTCTGTGTGCGCACGTACTAATTTTCTAATAATTACCAGCGAGATCAAAAATCTAAAAGACTAATGCGGTAAAAATTAAAATAATTATTCCAATAGATCGCCGAAGCAAAATTATAAGACACTAGCCTAGAAAATTATAAATTGTGATGTAAAAATTTTACGAGAATCATTCCAGTTTGTGACGACACAATCTTTAACTTGACGCTGT
This sequence comes from Lithobius niger, assembly GCA_023313725.1. NCBI lineage: Eukaryota > Metazoa > Arthropoda > Chilopoda > Lithobiomorpha > Lithobiidae > Lithobius > Lithobius niger. The sequence continues at coordinate 6,803 of JAHWFP010059958.1, read as the reverse complement.
TTCGTGCACTAATCCCAAAGCCAACCGAGACAGCAGCTACGTTCCTCGATGCGAGGAACGCAGCTACCATCCCAGCCGACCTTGGCTCTGGTAAATGCGCGGATGGTGATCTCGCGTGCAGTTATAAGGTAGGCGGAATGTTATTAGGCAGGTCGGGTGTCCCTTTAAGTACTTTCGGTATTAATATAGTAGATCTTTAACAACAAAAGGGGGCTCATTAGGGTTGGTTATTATTTTGCTCCTGCAACTGATTACCACGCTTTTCATTTTGTAGCCGAGTTGTGATGATAGATGTAGATTACACGGCACAATACGCTATACCTGAAGCTCCGGCGAGGCTCCCTCTGGAGCGCAGGCCCTGTGAAACTGCACACTTTCCGCACTGGTTAATACGGCCCTGGGGGGCCTAGTCTTGACTTGATCGCTTTCAAATCGCATGCGGTCTTATCAAACGTCGCGTGTGATAGAATGGACGAGCCACGATTTTGGCGCACGTTTTGCGGTTTGAAAAGCGCAACTCGAGACTAGGGGGCAGTCCTGGACGTCATATTTAGGGGGAAGAGAACCGCCGTTCGTTTTGTTTCTGTTGTTCGTCGTGGCGCCCTGAATCATCGATTAGGAGTCAAGAAACCTGACACCCTTATATGACTGACCAAGCAGTTGGTCTTTCTAGCACAAATTACTAATGGGGAAAGAAGGGGAAGAACGATTTGACTGTCAATACTGAAACGGTTCCTCCATTAAGAACTTACGTTCCTTTCTTAACGGCAAAGTTGGAATAAACCTAGCAAAAATGCCTGGAAAGGTTTAGAATTTAGGCAAAACTTGGTTCGTTGGTGTCTTGCGGTCTTTTGCCTGCCAAGAGGCAACTTTCATGCATACTTTGTATTAGCTTTGTAATCTTGAAGCGTACTTGATATTGGTCATCTTGGTCACTTGTAATCTTGGTCACAATACATTTTAAAGGCACACAACACAAATGACTAGGTGTTTGAGACCGCCTCAATGGTGTCAGCTTGTCATTGTGTGGTATATGCTTTTAAAATGTATTGTGACCAAGGGAAACAAAACAACAGTTTTCCCGAAAATTAAATTGCGTGTCATTTGGTGTCTTGTGGTCTTTTCCCTACCAGGAGGCAACTTTCACCTATTTTTTCACCCCTGCCACGAAATAATTGGAATTATATAAAGTATACTTTTAAAAAATCGCACATTAATTGTCTACAAAATTGCAACCACTAATCAACGACAACATCAACGTCCGTCCTATACCCATACACGTTTACAGGAGCATGGCTACCATTAAGACGCTTGTCTTTACAGCTACAACTATAAAGTGAGTTTGGCTGTTTTCAGGCATCTTGAGACAGAAAAGGTTGAATCTTGATCGGCATTTTGGTCATCTGACAACATAAAAGTCACGATTAGTTATATCGCGTATAACGTTTTCTTGTTGAAAAACAGGAGTCAATAACGTTTATACTTTTCTAGTTAGGGTGGGTCTAGGCTGGCCGCACATCTACTGCTGCATTTGGTCTCGTTCGTCGCGAAGTAAAACGTCGCGAGACGTTGCATCCGGTGGAGAGACAAACAATGATCGATTTCCGTCTTTTAGGTTGTTTGGGTTAGTTGTTTCCTGTTTACTAGTATAAAAAGAGCCGGTTATTTGTTTCTAATTATTTAATAATAATAAATAACTTGTTGCATAAGCAACTTGAGTGGGAAGGGCCCATTGCGGACCACTGACTCCCAGCCAAACTTAAATTTTTTAGAGGGAATCAATAAAATACAAACAAACCATTGCAGGTCAAGTCAATTGAGATCGCAGAATAAAAAAAAATACCGAACAGTTTAAAAGTAACTGGACTTAATCAACATGTGCTTAATAATAATAAATAAAACACAGTAAGAAGGCAATAAAGAAACAAACTGAAAAAAATAAAATAAAAACATATTAAAAATCTTTTAAAACATTAAAAAAAACCATATAAACATAAAGGCAATAAAGCAATGAACTGAAATTTAAAAGCGCATTAAAAACCTTTTTAGGTTACATCTGGACAAGTAGGTAAATTAGGTGCCTTGACAACCTCATCAGGAAGGGTATTCCGTGGTACGACAATTCTGTTTGTCCAAAAATACTTGTATCATAATTAGCTTTGTTTACCATTAACTTATAGGAATGGCCGCGAGTCGTGTAACCGAGACGTAATTCAAAGAATTTTACTAACTTATTTGCATAGTGAAATTCGTGTTTAGACAGCCATAAAAAATATTGTGTTTTGGTTCTGCTTTAATTTTCATAGTAAAAATCACTGTCGAAACCATTGATCAGGGTACGTTTTCAATATTCACATCGTGGAGCAGTGAAAGTGTATGGAAAATTCTCAAATCTTCATTCCGGAAAAATATCCTCAACGTCCCCCTTGCCCCCCAAATAGGCGAAACGACCATAAATGAAAAAATACATGAACCAAACCACGTGATTTGAGCGTGGCGCATGCGCAGATCAAACGTGTTTGGTCGCGAAACGAAAATGAAAGAAGCTTCGCTTTGTATTTGTGAGGTGCCTAGAGACGTCACGCGACAACATCGCGACCGGTGTGTGGCGCTCTGCGCTTTGCTATGGTTGTGGAGACGTCTGCAGCAAGGAGAGACAGGCTGCGACAAATATTCTGTTGCGAGACCAAACATCGTAGTTGGTGTGCGACCGGCCTAAGGGTAGCTCACACACCAAATTGGCCATTTGGTCTCACGACAGGACATTTTGTCATAACCTGTCACAACGTGCTGCAGACGTCTCCAAAACCATAGCTGAGCACTACGCACCGGATGCGACGTTGTTGCGAGACATCTTTAGGTGTCTCACGACAACAAAGCGAAGCTCCTTCTAGATTCATCTGGTGGGGTCTCTCCACCAGATGCGATGTCTCGCGACGTTTTGTTTTGCAACGTTTCGTCGCGAGACAATTGTCTAAAGGTGGCCGCACACTAAATTAGACAAATGTATCGCTACGAAACGTCGCGAGACACACTGTCGCATCTGGTGGAGAGACCCCACCAGACGTAATTGGAAGGAGCTTGGTTTTATTGTCGTGAGACCCCTAAATACGCTTAAATACGTCTCGCGACAGTGTCTCATTCGGTGTGTGGCGTTCAACTCATTCCTGTAGTTTTGGAGACGTCTGCAACACGTTGAGACAGGTTACAACAAAATGTTTTGTCGTGCGACTAAACGTCTAGTTTGGTGTGCGGCCACCCTAAGGCTGGACGCACACTAAATTACACAATTGTCTCGCGACGAGACGTTGCGAGACATATGTCTAATTTGGTGTGCGGCCTGCGTCTTGTAGGGCGTGTGTAGATAGAAGGAGGTTATTTTTGTTGTTGTGAGACGCCTAAAGACGTCTAAAGTCATCTATGAGAATGTCATAGCCGGTGTATGGTGCTCAGCTCATTGCTATGGAGATGTCTGCGGCAAGTTGAGACAGGTTTCGACAAAATGTCCTGTCGTGAGACCAAATGTCTAATTTGTTGTGCGGCCACCCTTACTACGGAGTACGGGAAATAAGCTAACTTCACGAAAACGAAGTCATTTATGTGGTGCACAAAGTTGAACATTTTGCAGTTAGCTATGTTTTACCGTGTGATGTGTCTTTGAAGGTTTTGGGAAGTGTAAATTTAGAGTTACCAACTTGTTTCAATATTATTTTAAGGGCAGAGTTAGTATTTTGCTTCAACATAGAAGAATAATCATAACTAACTCTAAAGCATACAACAATGAAGTGCGCGATTACGCATTAGAGAGCGAAACGAAGAATCGGTTGATTGATTTCACTATTGCTAAATAATAAAAGTTTGGCGGATATCATTACTGTGATTAAGACACACGTAAACCTACTAATGCAATCTTAGTAATGCAAAATAATAATAGTATAAATTAAACTGGGCCTAACCACTGTCAAACAAGAACTGCAAACTGTTGTATCAAAAGATATATCTCCCCAAAACAAAGGTTGTTAAGGCTTCTTACCAAGTGCTTAGGAGGAATCCTTAACAAGGTTTATTTTAGGAAGAAAATATATACAGAGACGATAAAATTTTTGTAAAATATGGCAGATGGTGCCACCAGCTTATTAGCATATGTTCAGTGCCCCCACATCAAAGTTAGGGGCCTTGGACTAACTACAACAGCGCCCCCCACCCTCCCCCGACTGAAATCGTAAAAAGGTTAAACTAAGTTATAATATTCGTCGGCCACAATTGTGCTTAACGGGTTGATTCATTCATTAATTCGGGCTGCTTACGTTTGACGACTTCCCTACCTAACAAGCTGACAGGCTTCCACTACAGTGCTCCTGCTCCGTGCTCGTTGCCGTTGGATTGAAGTTGTTTTTTGTTGGTGGTATAAAAAAAATTCACAATACGCACAAATAGAGTACATTACTCATAGTCATCAAAACTCACGATAGCGAGAAAATTTTTTTTTATGTGCGGACCCCTTGAGTGACCGGGCCTGGGTACAGCGGGTCCACCTGACCTCCCCCCCTCCCCCGCCGTTGTGGGGGCCCTGCATATGTTATACGTTAAGCCATATCAGGCGGTTGAGCAATACAAATCTCTGCCATTTTTGACGTGTAATGCCTCTTTTCGCATAAAACGTAAGCATACTTTTATTCCTAGAATCAATACGGAATGAGTAATACCTTTTTGTGAAAAAAAAAAATATGATGATAGCAAGCTACAAGATATAACTATACATTCCAATTTGTCAACAAAGAAATTTACAAAATTTGTACTCCAAAAAAAGACCAGGAGCAAGTTGGTCAGTTTTGGGACTATGTATACATGTGATGGGTTCTGGTATGATCAGTCATTTTCGACAATTTTAGTAGCCTGATTGATCATGTGCCATTGTGTGGATAGTGTCGTTGAATGGATTTCGATGATGGATTGGGAACTTCAAGGGACCCCGAGTACGAGGGGGGGGGGGGGGGGGGGGAGACGACCAGCCATTCCAAATAAGTCTACGTAATGACTCAAAATTCAGATCATCCTTACACGCCCCAATGTTTAGTTAGCACTTACACTACTGCAGTGTTCTCTAACAACTTCTCTTCCTTCTTTGTATAAACGTTTATCCTTTTTTTTCCAATAGAAGCTCGAATAAGTTCGTCAACATCTGACAGTTTTAGAGTTGTGACAGTTTAGGCCGTGTCAGTATGAATAAGCAGTAGGACGTTGGCTTTTGGTCTCAAAGGTAATGGGTTTAATTCCCCGTTCAAGCAGTCTGACATTTAAGTCCAAAAGGTATCGTGAATAGGTTTGCATCATATATATTTATTTATTTATCACTTTTCGAGGCCGTTTGGGTTTCCGTCTTGTTTATGTGTTCAGTGTTATGAGTTGTTAATACGAAAATTTAAGCAATACATTTTTTTTCTATTTTTTTTTATATATATGAGAGCATGAAGCATCAGACTGACTAACATTTTCGTCACAAGTTGACATTTTCAAACAAATATA
>JAHWFP010059955.1:0-10429 GCA_023313725.1 Lithobius niger | reverse complement strand
AATCCAGTAGCAGTCGCCAATTGGCCAGTAGACCATAGAAAGCACTCGCCATTTCACAATTTCTACTCGCCAAATACCAAATACAAAAATATGCACCTGCACTTGATGGCTACTATGTTTATATTTTTAATTACCTAAGTGCTTTTTGCTTGACAAGTTTTAACCTTCACTTGTAAAAGATTCGAAGCTAGGAACCAAAACGTAGTGATTTGGTCTTTCACCTGCACTCTGTATATTTTTATTTATTTTTTGTTAAATACCAAATACATCTTGCACAACTTCTCCACTTTATGTATTTATGAAATTGTACAATTTTCTTCAACCCCAGTATTAATGCAGAAAAAGCTGTTATATAGTCCTTATAAATCTGAGCATAACGCCGCAAACCGTTCGTCTCTAACTTGTACGGTTCCCGAGATATCCATCTTTGAGTGGCTTGTCTATTGCTAGTCGCCGATTTGGCGTGTAAGGCTAAATTCCAAATTGCCAACTGTTGATTTCCACACGCTAAATGGCGAGTGATTTGGTGAGTGGCGACCGACATTGGAGAGGGTTGGTATCCATCCTATTCGAGTTCACCTCACCCTTCTTCTCCCTCCCCTATTTAACCCTATTGTTATGAGAGCTTATTAGTAACCCCTATCTTCCCCTCAAAAGTGTGTAGTAGGGTAACCCTACTACTATAGTGGTGACATCGTGTTTCGCGTAATCCCGTTTCGCATAATCGTGCGGTGCGCATTCCCGTTTCGTATAATCCTGTTTCGCATATTTTGAAAACGTTTGCCCGTTTCGTATAATCTAGTTTCGCATAGTACTTAATTAATAATTGAATAATGATTTGTTGGAATCTCTATTAAAATAGCATCTCTGATGGCTGCAGCGAGCACGGTAGCTCGAGCGAGGCAGCGAAATTTTGAACATTAATTCACCACAAAAACTTCGAAAAAATGCGAAAATCCCTCCCACCTCAACGGTCCCACATGAATAAGTGTCCCAGATTTAAAACAAACGATACCGAATTTGAGGGCAATCCTTTCCAATTAAAATGAAAAATTATGAAAAAAAACTTGGTGCCTATTTGTTGTCCGGCGTGTATATGTCTGAATTTCCACGATATGTCCACTTTCTTTTCTCCACGTTTAGTTGTGACTAACTCCATTCTAGACCAGATAAAGTGTCCAGTTATGCGAACAGAGACTATGTAAAGACAAGTCATTGGAGTGGTTTATGCAAATCCGGAGCCCATACCGTTTCGCATAAATTAATCCCAAAACCCGAGTTATGCGAAACGAGATCATACGAAATGCGACGTAGCCACTATAGTAAGATACAAAGCCCAATTCCCTCCCCCTCACCATCCTGCAGACTGAAGTCCATATACCCTACCCCAATTTTTTAAATCACGGTTCTGTCAGTGCTTGTTTTTATCATGCCAGTTTTTCGTGGTAATTACGGATGTTCGCCTTTCACATTAACCTTTTACCTTTGTGTAGGAAAGTTTTACATTTTTAAACCTTTGAACTCAAAACGTACAGTAATTTTACTATTTATTTTATTAGTTATTTTATTATGTATTATGGTGCACTATATTGGCTTATTTTGTGTAGATGGAAATCTAGAAACATCTAATAATATTATCCTGTCCCAACTAAACCAAAATCACCAACACCTGTAGGATGCCTTCAAGTGGACGCCAACGACTATAATTTAAGTCTCGTCTGATAAAAACATGAACTCCTTTAAGTTATAGGCCTAATTATTTCCATTTAAACAAATTTAATGATCCCAGGAATGTTATAAAGTTGGGAATTATTATAAAGTATGGCTACAATTCATTAATAGGTATACATAAAATACCTTTGCGGCGGTCCCTATTTGACGTATCAAATTTGCTTAGCTTCATTGGAAAAAAAAAAAATTTCCCACCTTTTTCTCAGACCTAATTATGTCCATTTAGATTAATAGGTAGGTAACTGGAGCGCTTTAAAGGCGTGAATTATTATGAGTAATGCCCACAGTTCCTCAACAGTGTGTAAAAAATTTGGTGTAGGAAGGCCCCAGTGGACGTAGACAACTACTTTTTCAGTCTCGTCTGATAAAAACATTCCCACCTTTAAGTCACAGTTAATTATATGTATTTAATCTTAAGTCAATGGAATTATTATCAATTATTCAGTTTTTTAGTCCCTCAGTAGTTGGTGTAGAGAAAGTAGATCTTACTGGTTCCTTATGTGATGACGTTAGCATCAGTTCTTAATCTAATAATCTCGATGAATTAAGATGCACTCCCGCCATTGTGCCAAAACTAATTGTATGTCCATTTACGTTAATTAGGACTGTCATCCTGTAACGGCTTACATGTGACGACAGCGTGCAACACACGAAGCACACTCTTCGCGGTACACTTTGCCTCAAACATGGCGGCATGCCAGCCTTCCAATTACTGCATAACCGGTCTGCACATGTGCAGTCATAGCCTCAGGCTAGAGCCTATTGTTCTGGATCGCTTAAGAGACGAGTCCCAGCCGAGACTCGCTCTAGTTGGCGTTGGCGATCTGACTGAACGGTTGGATCTCTAGAAGCCTACAGGGTCGGACAGAAGGTTAAATTCTGGCCGATGCCTAATATGTAACGCTATAGAAGTATAGCCTACTAGGTATACTGTGAGAAGTAAATTAGAATTGAGCCTTGTCTTGAAACTAATCATATACTTCCTTAGTAGGGGTGGCACAATACAAATTTTTTTATCCCGGTAAAACTTTTTAAATTATCGCGATAATCGATAATATCCCGATAAAACAAATTTTGAGGCTGGAACAACAATTCTAATTTTGTTAATTAAAAAACATTGGACGAAGCACACAATGCAACCTATGTGAATTGTGTGGCACTTGCCATATGGCCAGTGGACATGAAAATGCACTTGCCATTGTCCTTTACTGCTTCACCACGTAGAAACAAAATTTAGCAGCTGTTCTGCTACTTAAAGCGTGCCTATTGTTTGCACTGAACTAACTCTCCAATCAGATAAAATGGCTAGGCACAGTACTGCACACTTGGTTGGAGAGCCCTTGTAATTCTGCACGCAATGCCGCAAACCGCTTGTTTCTAGCTATTACGGTTTCCGAGATATGACAATTTAAGCATCGAGGTTTCCACGCTAATTCGATAAATCAGAAAAAGTATACGATACGATAATCGACGAAGATTTGTATCGCGATATTATCGAATTATCGATTGTCGTGCCACCCCTATTCCTTAGCACCTTACAGTCCGAGTGATTTAAAATCATAAAATATAGGGGGGAAAAAAAGCCACTTCAGTACAAAAAAAATGCATAGTAATAAAATATGATAAACCACTGACTTTTTTCCCAGTTATCATAAATGTTCTCATGATCAGTATTTCATAAAGAACTTAAAAAACAAGTAAGATTGGATGTGGGATTGTATAGGTACATTCTGCCCACAATCCCGCATTTTTACAGCAATACTGTCAAAGGTGTGTATTTTCGATAAATAATCGGTAAAATTCGACATATCAATCACTTTTTTCACTACGAATAAATCATCAGTACATCATAAAGTGCTTACAAATATGTGAATGATGTGTTAGGTTGGGGGGGGGGGGATTGAGGCTTAATGGCGCGTCGACAACGTGGTCGTTAGCGCCAACCTCAGTCACAGTGCAGTGGTCCGGGTTGCCACTGCACCACACATTACAGAGATGTTATTCAAACCCCAAATCTAAATCTTGTCATACATCTGTACCTCCTGCAAAAATTGAAAAACACCGGACAGGAGGACAGACTTATCGCCCAACTGACGCGCAATGTCATGCGGAAGACGGAAACGATGACGAACACCATCAAGAACCCAAAACACAGTGCCATATTAGTACGCACAGTAACTAACACAAAGCGTAAAAAGATATGGAGCTGCTGAAGAACGTCGAAAACGAAATGTTAGATGCTGAAATACGTCTAACATGACAGAAGTTCATTTAAACTGAAATGCAACTAATCTGAACTAGGTCTATAACTTGCAATAGTGCCGACTGAAGTATGTCTAATCTAAAATGCATCTAACAGAAGTAAGTTTAAAATACTTGAATTTCGTCTAAACATATAATAAATACGGATGCAGACCTATTTACGTTACCATTTGGACTTATATGTCACACTGCCTGAGGGGGGAATCGAACCCACGACCTTTACATCAAAGGCCGAGGTCCTACCGCTGGGCCATACTGATACGGCCTCCATTAGGCCATGTCAGTATAGCTCAGTGGTAGGACCTCGACCTTTGATTTCAAAGGTCGTGGGTTCAATTCCCCGTTCAGGCAGTGTGACGTAGAAGTCCAAAAGACAACGTAAATAGGTTTGCATTCGTATTTATTTTACCAATCTCGAGCCCATTGGCTGTCCGTCTTGTTTATAAACTTATAATACAACCAAAATTGTAGTACGTAAAAACTTGAATGCATGGACTGAATTTCTTCTCAATTGAAGCACGTCTAAAATCCGAAACGGAAGTCTGAAATGTGTCTAAAATTAAATATGTCTAGAATTCGTAGCTCCTACTAGCAGTTTTGTAATCATGGAATTTTATGTTTGGCTGGGTTTTTTTCTAATGATATTTCGTTGCATTGAGCGCGGCAGCGCGAACGAGGAAGACACATTGAGTAGCCAGTAACAGAAGGTGCCGCCAATATTGGATTCGGTTCCTTTTAGATGTATTTCTGACCATGCTATCGTCTTCAAGAGGTAGTTGCGCTGCACTTTAGGCGTATATTTAAGTATGATTTGGTTTCAGCCACACTGACTTGTTTCTTCCAAAGTTAAAAGGTAATAAAAATAGCTTTAATTTTTAATCAAGGCTTAAATTTCTGATCTTTATCAAACGTCTATACTGTCCGCGGCCTATCTTGAGTTCGCCGCGGAACGAACACATATAATCGATTTTACGTTTTTGGTAGCAGAGTGCCTTGTTGATATCCAAGATGGTTACAAAAACAATGGCGGCCATCGACTAAAGTCCCCCCCCCCTCCAGGAAGACGTAGCCGCTCGTAAGGTTTTTAGGTCTTTAGGTTCTTTTTTTAAAGACTAGAAATGTAAGACTTGGCCGAAAATAAAAGCTGTAATGGTTAGCTGTGATTGTGTAACAGATCCTGGTGAGTCTGGCATCTTCACATTGCGTGGGGGTACTTCAGTTCCCCCCATCCCTACCCCCCCAAAAAATGAAAATAACAACTTTAACTTTATCTATTGTTAATGTCAAATCGCAAAGCTTAAGTGACCTATAACAAAATAAGGAGACTGTAAAAACTTAGGTCACAAAATATTATAAAAAAAAAATTGCCATTTATCGATAAAAAACCGCATAAGCAAATAGAATTTACTACAAATGGGATTTGCGCAGACTTTAAAGCGGACTTTAAATTGCAGAGTATTTACAAAAATAATTAACACACAAAATATTTCATTAAAACCGATTAAAGTAGGAAAAAGTTTGTGGTAGGGAATTCAATTATAATAGTTTTTTTTTTTTAAACGGGTAAACAATGTTTTTAACAAGGATGATGAAAACGCAAATGGTGGTTCGGCTCACGTCACACCAATTACTAACATTCACAAAGTTTTTAGTTGTTTTTTTTTATTTAACTTAAAAAAATGAGAAGTTGTGTCACAGTTCTGTGCATATAGCTGTTAAGGAAGAAAGTACGTTGGCGTCCATATTTCCCAACACCACCTGCTTTCTACCTCGCATTCGCCATGTTGCGAAGTGAAGCGTTCATTATAGAACCCGTTTTCGCAAATACTGTACATTAATGGGGGTCCAAATTGGAGCGCGAAGTGCTCATTTCATGCTTCGTCAAATTGCCGCCCCTCTCCCCGCTTCGACAGTCCCCGGAAACCAACGCTTTACAGCCAACTCGCAATTTTCACTGCGTGCGCACGAATGACGTCGAGTCCCGTTGCATTTTTAGAAATAAAGGCTTTGAAAATTACGTGTTGTTATCCTCAGTTTTGTAAGCCTGCGGTTGACATTTAAAATTAAAGAAAGAAGTCTTAAAGTGCTCAAACAACATGCACCTTACTGGTTTCTTTCCTTATGTCTGAATGTTGCATAGTGCTTGGGTCTCAGTTGGCCCTTAAAGCAGCGGTGTAAGTATTGTACATTTCCTGCAAAGTTGACGTGTTGATAAACTAATGCTCTACTTCAGTAAAGCTTGCAGCACACTACTCCGTTCCGTCCCGTACCGACGACTGACGGCAACGGATGGTTCAGCGCGCATTGCTTCCGTCGCTAACCGTTCCAGTCGGCTCCGCTGGGCTTTTAAATTTGATCGCGCCCAATTGGAAAGTCGTAGCAAATTAGGTATTAATTCTTTCCGCTCGGGCATGATGATATTTAAGTTCAGAAGGCAACTGAAATAGGTTCGCATCTATGTTTAGTATGGGGAAAAGCGTTGTGCGCAGGCGCGTGATGGACGACGATAGCCGTTGACTGACGGCTGGTACGCACACTTCTCCGTTGCGATCAGTTTGTAACTGAAAGGATTCTGCCTGGACAATCTCGTCCGCCAGCCGACGGGTCGACACGGAACGGGAGTATACGCGGCTCTTCTAATTTGCATGCTTTTATTCCAAACAGAAATTTGACGGCCTGCAACGTAATGGAACGGAGTAGCGTGCTGCAAGCTTTAAAGCTTGTGGCACTCTGCTCCGTTCCGTTCCGTTACGACGAAGAGAGCCTCCAGGATCCACCGTAGTTAGCGACGGAAGCAATGTGTGCACTGTGCTGGGCCATCCGTTGCAGCGTAGGAGTTGAGTTGTCTTTGGGTGGATAAGCAACTCCCAGCTCAAATGCATAGCCGACGTGCGTAGTCTTCGATGGCAAGCGTGACTCGCGACTGTATCCCAGAATACAAAGCGCGTCTGCTACTTCCGCCTGACCAAGCCGCCATGAGGTATTCGCGGTTGATCCGCTCGTAGACGAATGGAATTCCACCGTAGGCGGTGGAATTTTCTGTGAAATACGCCGTGTATACTACGTTGTTTATGATGTATCAAACGTAGGTAAGATAAGAGATTGTTATATTGCCAGGCGTAGGTGCCATTGTGTTTTGTAACAAAGTCTGACAGTCCAACGAAACCTTAACGCCGATTGTTGGGGAAGTAAATATCGTATTTTTGTAACACACGAGACGGGGGTGCTTATTATGAATGCATGATATTTGCAAGAAAACCGGTGTAGAATGTGTCATCTTCTTGTGACAACAGTAAGTTTAACCAAGTTAAAATGTCGTAGCAGCAAAAATAAAAAAAATTACTAAATCCAATTTAGTATACCGTTATACCAGTTTAGTACCGCGTTATACTAGGCGTCGTCTGCTTTCTCCGCCATGTTGAAATATGGTTTAGAGGGATTAAACCTAGTGCGTTGGGTCTAAATTTCCGATCACGCGGCCGCGAGTGCTGATTGGCGTGGCGGTACGTCCTTAGACCCCAGGCTCTTAAACTTCCGGTTTAGTCAGGTTGCTTACCCACCCAAAAAACAACTCAACTCCTATGGTTGCAGTCAGTCGTTAACTACGATGGCCCTGGCGGCTCTCTTCGTCGTCGGAACGAAACGGAACGGAGCAGTGTGCCACAAGCTTTAATAACCCACAAAATTTCGAAATGGAAACAAGTTCTTCTAGAATTGAACTTTTCTTTCCGCAAATCTGACGATACGTTAAACTGGAAGCACAGCAATGGGGGGGGGGGGGGGACCTAGACAAACGATATCCCACAAATTTCGCTCTTTTTTTCCTACCCCCTCCTTCCCTGTCACGTGTTGTAACAACTCTTTCAAACCCTCCCAGCCCCTCCTTCGAAAACGATGTCACAAACCATCGACCATTTTTTTTTATTTAGGCCATTGTTTTCAGGCTGATGTAAAACTTGAAAATATTCAATTTAAAAGGCACCTCCTCGTAGGCAAATGGGACCACAAGAACTCAATTTAAGCACTCAATTTAATTTTCAGGAAAAATATATGTTTCCCTTTGTCACCTAAATGTACAAAACAACACGTAGCTGAGAATGGATGCATAAAAATCGGGGTCCTGAAAAAAATCACCATGTACCCCGTTCCACAAGTTAATACTTAACAATAAAATCAATATATACAATTAAAAAGACATGATTAACAATCGTTCTGGCATACACTAACCGCTATGTTTGAAACGACCATCTAGACCACTCAAGACAAGAAGCCAGCCGTACACTCTGGAGTTCCCTTGGTTGACAAATATTTACACACAATAAATTTTCGCGTCACGTACGTCATCAGACCTAAAAAAAAAGTACAGGAAGACAATAAAATACCACACAAGGCCCTTCAAACAAAAATTTAATGTAAAAAAGTACATACCGCAGAAAACGCTCATGGATGAACACCAAGTTACCGTCAAGAAATGAACCCAATGGCTCATGGGAATTAAATAGCAACATTTTTTTTAATAGCAACCCACTGATCCATGATTTGGTAGCTAGTCGTAAGATTTAAAGCCCTTTTTTTTGTTTAAAGTAATAGCCCATGCCTCCAATTTCCATCTAATGTGGTGATGTTTATCTTTAGATACCACTGATGTTTCAGCAAAATCTGGACGGTGTCCACTTTCAACAAAATGTCTGCCCAAGGCACCACGACTTTGGTTCTTTGTGGACGTTGAGGGGACCACAGTCGCGTACAAAGTACCGATTGAAAAAATTAGGATCCAGTTAGTATCAAATTCAATAACTGTCAACAGGGAAAGAGCTATGAATGTAGTAAAAAATGTTATCCACCTGCAGAAATGACAGGATGTTTCCACGAAATGTTTTGTACACTTCCTGTCATTTCTGCGTGTGTGGATACAAATTGTTACTATATTCATAGCTCTTTCCCTGTTGACAGTTATTGAATATGCTTCTAACTGATCCTAATTTTTTCAGTTGATTCTTTGTACACGACTGTGGTCCCCTCAACATCCACAAAGAACCAAAGTCGTGGTGCCTAACGGTGCCTAATAACCGGTGTCTCATTTCCGGAATATTGAAACTTTATAAGTATGAAGTGTGCTTGAAGCTTGCTTCCTTCCAACGAATTTCGTTTACATTTAATTAGAGATATTGTCCGTAATTTTCCATTAACGTTAAAACAATTATTTGGGTCGAAAGGAGTCCTGCTGTATTGTTAGCTCTTGGCAAAATGCAATTACATTGATTATTGGAAGAATAATCAAGAGTTCCTTGTTTACGCCGCAGGATGTCAGGACTGTAGGTAAATACCGTCTCTTTACGCTGACGTCTGACGTAATAAGGTATGAAATGTCGAGATCTGGAAGTTAACTTTATTACATTCAGATAAAGTGCAGTTAATTACATGCAGGTAATGTGCAATTACCCAATCAAGACCAGACGCTAGCTGCGAATCAACACGGATCAGCAAACACGGGTTTGTAGTCGTTACTTCAAAGAGATTTTTCGGCATGGAAAAAAAATAACAAAAATCGTGGTTGTAATTAAGCTCCAATTACGCTATGCACTCGCAGTGCAAGTTCGCAGCTAGAAGGTTGTTTAATATTATTTGGTTAAAGACAAGCTTCAGTCTTTACAATAAGCGTAGGTGTAGCCTGTTGTATGATTACTGGATTGTATCGCATGTTCACCGTTTGCAAAACGGTTTACATTGCAGTAATAAAAGTTTACTAACTAAATTGACATAAGTAGTGCAATTATGTCAACAGCCCAAACGCTACGAATAAATACGAAACTTTTTTGGGGGGTCTGGGTCGTGTCGTCCCAATTTGGAACGCCCTCATATATCGTTAATCCAACAACCGTATCCGACTTCAGGAGACTCCTTCAACAGTCAAATGTAAAGTAATCTCTTAAACGTTTCACCATATGCCTAAAGCATTCTACCCCACATCTCCAATCCTTGAAGGCCAGAGTAAGCGGCTCACCCCATTCTGCCATCCTTCCACTTCTGTGGTAAATTTTCTTTTTTGATACAAAATAATGTACTGTATGTACGATGTCTTGCGATGTCCTCAGAGTCCTGTAGATTTTGTTACTTGTTACTCTGAGGAAGACGTTGCTAGCTAAGAACGTACCTGTAGTAGCCTATTCGTATATGCGTTCAATACCTGGCGATGTCTTCTTTACGCATGTTGATTTGGTGATTTGATATTCTGAGGAAGACACTGCTAGCTATCCAATCCAATTAATTTGTGGGATAGTAGGATACGAAATAAAATCACCTAGTAACAGGCAAATGGCCTACAAGTGCATAAAAACATCAAGCACAATTTAATTTTCGTTCATATTTGCTGACCTTGGTCACAATAAAAATATAACGCTTACATAAAAAGGGAGCTTGACACATAGTCAGCTCA
>JAHWFP010059934.1:0-10489 GCA_023313725.1 Lithobius niger | reverse complement strand
TTGTGATGACCTTGAAGGGCCATTCTAAGGTCATTCAAACTACTATCATTATACGTCCCCAGAGACAGAATTTGTTAATGTGCATTTTTTGGGTTCTGTAAGTAGATTTGGACAGAGGGGTTATCTATACTTTTGGGCCACCCTGTGTATCGAGTAGCTCGACTAAAAAATTTTATTTATTTATCCTCATTTGTTGTTGGAGCTGTTCATTGTGTACCTGCATGAAAAAAGATACACTGCAAATTGTTTTCAGGGTGAGCAAGACACTTAATTACTTTTATTTTTAATTAATTTTTTTGTGAGTGTTAGGTTAGCAATGTGAAGAGAAAAAAAGTCTAGGAAAGGGAATAAAAAATCCTGGTATCGAACCAAGTAACACCAATCACTGTAGGGCTGAAAAGAGTCCAAGAATTATTTAGAAATAGTTTCCGTAGCTATTGGGTATGAACAGTCAGGGCAGTTTTGGGTATGGACAGTCCCCTATAGGTCTGGCAGGGAATGGGTTACGATTAGACCTCGTACAATGCGGTTTATAAAGGTGTACAAACTTTCTATTAAATGGAAGTGTGTATTACGACTACTAGAATTTCCCCGAAACATTATTTTTTTATTTTAGTTCCTCTTCTGCAGTTAAACTGCAAACTAACTGGAGTCTAATTGTATATTAATTGTAAAAGATGAACTGCAGTTTTGTGGGGGGGGGTGAGCAATTCATCGCATTTTCACTCATTTGTAGTTAATTTTCAGTAAGGAGAAATTGGTAAGTCAAAAATCGTTCAAATAAGATTAAAAAATAGAAAAATAGCTCAATCTCTGGATCATATTTCTAACACGGACAGCATCCAAATCACATGAAACTGCAGCTGTGTGCACAAGCTGTTCGGATTGTGCTCTGGCCTCAATGCTGGGTCATTGAACTACCCTAAAAATTAAAGTTTTCAGAACCCTGGACCCAGTGCAGTTGTATGTTTTATCAGGGTCGGATTGAGTGCCAAAGCTGAGTGAATTTAAACCGTTTTTCGACAACTTAGAGATGCCATTATGATAGGAATTCATTTCAATATTTTTTTTTTATTTCTTTGAAACAATGGCCTCCAGTAGTTGGGGAGTGGGAGAGGGGCAAAGCCCTACAAGCTAGCATATTTTAAAGAAATCAGCGTACCAAAATCGTGTTCGTGCAACATACAGATGCAATTTTCATCCGAATTAATTTCAACTTTTACAAAACAATTTTTTTTTTAATTCGGGCCTCATGTACTAAGGACAACCCCGGGGACCCCTGGGTTCCCGGGCAGCGCAATCCAACATTATTTTTTTGGAAATTTTATTATGTAAAATGATTCAAATGGATCTTGTTTCTTATCCATAGATTCCATGGGTTTGCACAGAGTGGAAAACAGAAGTCACAGTGAACGAGCAGTCAGTCTCCACCTCTATTGTCCACCCTTCGATGCTTGTCATATGTTTGACCCAAGAACGGGACACAAGACAAAATGCCCAGTGACATTCTGGACAAAATACGGACAAAAGACGGACCTTGTAAGACATTTCTTTATATTGCGTTAAACTTTAAAAACATCAAAATACCAGGGCCACCTGGTTGAGTTTGGTTTATATTACCTAACCGAAAATATACATTATCTGAGTTTTTAGCATCATCTGTCTCCTTTGCTGTTTAGTTTCTGAAATTAAAGTCCTAGGAGCCTGCCAGCCTCGCTACCCAATGTGCATCCCTCTGTCTGCATAATACACCGTAGGCGACCGTGGTTTCATCTTTTATTCCCCTATGGTGCCGAGGACGTGACACACAGAGGACGCAGGGTGAAGAAGGTAATGTATATTTTCGGTCAGGCAAACCAAAATCAACCAGGTGGCTCTGGTATTTTGATGTGTCCATATGCCGACGACTATACATTACCTGTGCTTTTGGCATTCCATAGACTTCGTCAAAGGGTGGCGGGTGCAACCTTGACGGGCTCCTCAGGGTTGCAAGCTGGCACCCCCAAAAGTTAAGACTTTGCAATAGGTCGAGCTGAAGAGTTGTAAATGGTGAGGCGACTGTATTGCTTAAAGGGCTACAGAATTCGCCAGGCAGCCACGAAGGGTCAGAGGCAGTAAAGTCCTTCGGCCTGAGAACACATGTCCCAGAGATAATGGGATGTGAACACAGTGGAATTTTCCATGAGGCAGCTTCTAATATGATAGGAATGTTACTGTGAAAGGCCCAGGACACTGAAATAGCTCTAAGTTCATGAGTGGTGACACGGATGTTCTGGTCGTTGCAGTCGATGACAACGGCGTTGTGAGTGTTGAATATGACCATTTTGATAAATGAAGCAAGCAGTCTGCATTAAAGACTGTCCTTATGAGGATACACAAACACTAGTCCGAGAAAGAAAGAAAAGACGACTGCCCCGACTGAGACTCGAACCCAGGACATCCCGTTTCCTAGCCGGGCGCTCTAACCACTGCGCTACTGGGGTGGGTACTGGCTACAGGCTCCAGCCGAGCTAAGTAGCTGTTTAATCTTTCTCAATGGTGACCTAAAGATCACAAACATACATACAAGGAGGAAAAGCAACATTGCTTCTTGGCCTCCACTCTAGAAATAATGCAAGTAGTCAATAAAGAAAGAAATCACAAGGTAAAGGGTAAATGAAGCAAGCAGTCTGCATTAAACACTGTCCTTGTGAGGATACACAAACACTAGTCCGAGAAAGAAAGAAAAGACAACTGCCCCGACTGGCACTCGAACCCAGTCTGATGAGGAAGGCGAACGCGTAGAGCCGGTGGAGAGCCCACGGTTGTTGCTTGGCTCGGTCGCTGGAGGCGACTGCTTGTAGAGGAAGCAATCTGGGATAACATCCTTGACTGTCTTCAGGAGGTGTGGAGGAGGGATTTCCGAGGGGTCGGGGTCATCGATGAAAGATGCAGCAAAATGGGTATGTCGAGAAAGAAGGGCACCAGAGGCGACCAATCGTTTGTCAGCGTCGTCAACTGCTGACTCGAAATTATCAGAGTCCGCAATGATGATGGGTCGTGAAGGTCTTGGTGGATGAAGAGGTTGAAAGGCTGATTGAGGCGGGTCTTGGTATGAGAAGGTCCCGGAAGGTCTAGTGACGACCGCAATTTCTTGCTAGAAGTATCCGTCCCCAATCTTTGGTGTACTGGGTTGGAGGCGGTCGTTGTGGGGAAGTGGTCGCTTGCATTGAAGGAACGAAGAGCCGATTCCATTAGTTCGTGAACCCTTTCTTTGGAAAGTGGTTTGTTGGAAGGGTCGGCATTAAGAGACGGAGGTGGAGTGGTTGATCGTCTTGATGACCGTAAAAAAAGATCAATTGACAAGTGCGAAACGAACTAAAAGATATTAAAAGATCAATTGGTCCCTCAGAGAGAGACGAAATGGCTTTCTTTTTCACCAGAACGTCTGGCTTTCACTTGAAGCTTTAGACAAGCATACGCTTCCTTGGCTTTCATGAGATCGGACTGAAGTGACCGCAAGTCGAGTAAGGGCCGAGCCTGGAGACGTTGTGGTCGTATCAAGTATGGCTTTATCGGTCGCTGATGGTCCGACGGGAGAGGGATCTAGCGAACGGTCCTTGGCCGAGAGGGCATGGTCGTCAGGTGACCGTAGACAGGCCATTGATAAGGTGGAGAATTCCGGCAACGGTGGTGCTAGGTCTTCTACCAAATTTTTACTGGACGAAGGGGGTAGTGTGGCCATCCCGGCTTTTAGCATAACCGAAAAAAAAAAACACAGGAACCGCAGTAGCTCAGACCATGGTGTTTTTAACCTCTATTTTCCTGGGGAAGAACAGCACGTCCGACGTGATCGAGAGGTAGAGTAGAAAAGATGAAGCCACAGAGGGATGCACAGAATTGAAGCGCATTGGGTCGCGTGGCTGGCAGGCTCCTAGAACTTTGATCTGTAAATCAAACAGCAAAGGAGAAGGAGAATGCTAAAAGCTCAGGTAAGGAATATTTTCGTTGGCGAATAGAAATGTAAGTTTACATATTCAAATGGTACCTAATACGGGCAGCCGCGACATGTTGGGGTATCTATCTGGTAATGAGGTTGTTGCATTATTTAAGAATAAAAATCATACCAGTTGGTGGTGGTCCAGTATTCCATGATGTCCATTGCTCACCTGTTTTCTCGCCACTGGCTGACCATTTGGCTTAGAAAAATCGATCATAGTGGGTTATTGGTCCAATGAATAACGTTTGAGCATGATGCGGGGTATTTCAGAGGAATTTCTAAATAATTTTGGCTGAGGGCGTCTGGAAGATGTGTTAGCTAACAGGAATAAGGGATTGCGGGAAGTTCGAATGGAAGGGTACCGCCATACGCAGTGCTTCCACTTACAGGGAAATTTTCCCGTTTTAAGGGGAAAATACTCTTTCAAAGGGAAAAAAAACATTAAACAGGGAAAAAGGGAAAAAATAGGAAAATTCTGTATTTTATTTGCAAGTAGCAATTTTCTCTCCATCAAGATGCACCATATCGAAACTTCTACTCCAACAAATGTGCATAACATTTTAAACCCTTACCCAACCCCAATTTACTATTTGGTTAATTTTTGTTTCTGGTCTGTTGCTGGTTTATAAAGGCTAAAATCACGAAAATTGTGGGAGTACTGATAATATTTTTACACGTCCAACCATATACATCACTTCTGGCAGGAACAGCAGGAGGACTAGTTCTAAGTAGTCGCTTGAATTTTATTTTCAATTTGCTCCTCCTGTGACATTAAAACGAACTCACCATTTTTTGTAATTAGGAAATGTTAAAATACCATTTTTTTTTAAATTAGGAAATGTTAAAAAGACTAAAATACCAGGGCCTGCACCTGGTTGATTTTAGTTTTTATTGCCTACACGAAAATATAAATTACCTTTTTTATAGCAGTTCCCCCCTTTTGAGCTTTATTTTTCCTAGAAGCTTGAAAGTTGGCTTCCCTGCTGGTCTCCTAATAATTCTGCGCGGGCTTGGGCCAGTCTATATAAGCAAGCCGCACCAGCCGAACCACATCATTTCTCCCGAACCAGAACCTAGTTTATGGAGGGGAGGCTGGGCGGGATGAAAGGTAATGTATATTTTCGTGTAGGCAATAAAAACTAAAATCAACCAGGTGCAGGCTGACGAAAAATAGCAAACTGTGGGAGAGCTAAAGCAAAATTAGACTGAACAAATTCTTCTAAGGGAAGCTGGGGAACTTTGGGGTTAAGTTAGGGTAAAGAGGCTTGTTTAGGTTGGGGGAAAGCCTAACCACAATTGGGCCTACTAGAGGCCTAAAAGCCAGAAATACCCCTAACTAGGAGACCTAGCAGAGGTTGAAGAGGACCAGCCAGGCCTCCGATTTCACCATGATGGCGCCTTGCTTAAATACCTTTTGGTAACCCCTGACAACCGCGAAATAGCCAGAGTATTATGGGTAATAGAAAGTTCCAGAAGGTTTTAGAGGCAGGAACTGGAAATATAATTACAAGGCATAGATAATGTCCACCTATGTAAGAATAGACACACAAGACTAAGATTGGTCATTGGCCCCAGCAAACATGCAAGTAAACAAGATTTGCGACACAGGCCCTGGTATTTTAGTCTTTTTATAGCCGATAAAAATATAAATTACCTTTTTTATAGCAGACTTCGTCACCTGGGAGGAGGGCTAGGTTGGAGTCTCCCGCATTACAAATCAGCACCCCCAAGGAACAAGTCTCGGTGAAGACAACCTTAAAGCCGAAACCATACTCACAACGAAACGTGATAATAGGTGATTAAGGAATCGAATCAAATGTATCGTATAAGTGGGAGGCTAGGGATGCGAACCGTATGTGAGTGACAGGTCAGAGTAATATATGCAGGTATGCACATAACAGGAACGCAGTTAAGGAGTCTTGCTCCCTAGGGGGACAAGGTAGAAACAGGTAATAAATGTAAGACCCGCTTACCTTGTTGGGAAGAAGATCAGACGAATCTCAGACGAACGGTATCGAGTGTTGTAGGTACATGAAGACATAGGCTGGGGTGCACCACTTGCACGGTCTGAGCGTGAGGGAACCGGGAATCGGTGAAGGAAACAGTTGTACAAGAAAGTGTATGGCGGTAGTCTATCCCTTATGGGTACTTCGTGTTGGATAGTGAAGTTCAAAGATGAGTGTAAATATCGTGGAAAACACATAAAGAAGATATGTTGGCGAAGCCACGTAATCCAATGGTCGTTCGGTTGGTGGAAAAGCCACGGGAACAGATGCTTCACGGAGTCCGAAATGTGAAGAGAACTGGCGAAGTTATGTGTTGTTGTAAAACTCGAAAACCAAAAGCTGCTCCCCTGGCCCTTAGGCAACACGGAGAGCAGGGAGGTTCACGGGAAGGTAGGGCCAAATGCGGAGTGATCCCGTGAAAGACAGGAAGGAAATCCGGGGCATCATCATATTGCCAGACTGAATAGCTGGATATGCTTGGAGGGTGTTGAGATGAGGCGTGAGACCATGTTAGGAGCCGTGCTTCCGAAGCAAAGAGAGGGGGATCGGTAGCAGGGGAGTGTGCTAATGATGCTGTAGCCGAAGGATCCGTGAGTGGTGAGGATAAAAAGGAAATGGGGCGGCTTCAAATGTCGCCACTGTGGGAGATAGTTCCTGTGACGAAGAGATGGGAACCGTAGGAGAATGAAACTGTGAAGTTGATGGTGCATTGTGAAGGCGCCAGGTGCGAGACCGAGCGCAATAATACGCTCTCCACGGTGGAGAGGTTGGGATTGGTGACACCCATCATCAATTGTCTTTTAATAGTGCGTAGTTTACACGCAAAGCATGATAACGTCCCTGTAGAAGTTCCAATTCATTGCTGTAAGCTTCATTTGCTGCTCTGAGTACTGCATTTTCGGCGCGGATGTCGTCCGTATTGGCAGCCGTAGCCTGAAGCGTCGGAAGTGCAGACATCGAGGCATGGAGCGAGGTAAGTTCAGCTGCGAAACGTTCTGTAAAAGACAGGACAAAGCTGATGTTGAAATTCAGGTTCTCCTGATCTCTAGCCAAAAGATGAACACCACAAATTAATGCTTCTCGTAAAATTGCGTCTGAAGGAAAGGGCGCAGCAGGCGGTGAAGCGGGTAAAACGTGCACCGTAGTAGGTGGGGTTGGGTCCGAAGCATGATCGGATGGATCGGGAATCGGTGAAGTTGAAGGAACCACAACACGAACCTGTTTTGAAAGCAGAGATTTGCGAGGAGCCAAGGGATGTTTAGCCATCTTGATACGTACAGGCTTCTTTGGGAGCAACGATAAGCCACTACATCCTGGAATGGCAGGGACCGCATCGGTAGAAGGAAGCGAAGGATGCATCCGACGTTGTAAAGGCTGTTGTTTCAGGGCCACTCGTTGGGGTTTCTTGGGTGGTGCAGAAATCGTTTCTGTAGCAGAATTCTGTGAGAGCAAAAATGCCTTCTTCTGTGCTGCTCGTAATGCACGCTGGCGAGAATACTTCTGTTTACCTCGTATGGTGATCCATCTTGTAGGAGAGATTGGAATGCAAACCTTGCTTTTGTCTGTTCCCCGTCACATTCGCAATGATTTTGGCAGCAAGGGTGTGGGTCGAAATGCACAATCTTACCGGAAAATCCTAGACATCGGCAAGGTTTGGGTGATGGCACATTGGGAATCGAAACCGGAGGTAACGGTTCTTCTGATGAGGAAGAGTCGGACATAGTAAGCACTGTAGATAAAAGAATACACGTCAGCGAACTGAGCACCTCTGGTGGCGATCGCGGTTACTAAGGACTAGGATAGGTAATCAGGAATCGAAGGTGGTAAGGTATGATAACTGGTGTTTGAGGCATGGAACCGGGCAAGAGTTATATGTAGTGCTGCAATGGTTGTGTAAGGAGTGGGAGTTGGGTGGGGTGGACTTGTAAATGCAAGGTTGGAAACCATTAAGATAAGGAAAGTAGCACGTTCTAGGGTCGAACCGAATATTCAGGACTCCCTGGTGCTTTAGAAAAAATTGTTGCTAGAAGAATCGGGAATCGGGTCTCGGGAATGGAATAATGGCCTTAAGTGATGAGTGAAATGGAGAAAGTGTCAATCAAACCCCATAGTTGATAGTGACACAAGTTTCCATATGACAACAGACTGGCATTCAAACTGGGGATGCAGCCCTTGTGGCACAGTGGATTGCTGTTGTAGGTATGCTAACTTGTGCTGGTGGAATCGAGGGCCGAGGACCAAGGTAGTGGGATAGGTAATCTTATCCGCGTTGTGATATGTGAATATAATGGGACGGTGAGACGGTCCGGTCATCGTAACAGTTCAAGCAATGAAGGGGACCGAGAATATATTTAGGCAAAACTTATGTGCGCCACGGCCGTACGCGCGGATCGAGATGCCATAAATGTTTGGCATAGCTGCAATACATGGATGGGCTCAATTCTTAACAATCCTGCTGAAAGATTCGTAGGATGGTGGATATTATTTCCCTGTCTGTGTTGTTGTTTGTTGTTGTTGTTTTTTTGCGGATCCCAAACCTAGGATGGACCTTGCAATAGTATTTTATTCCAAAGAAAGGAATAATGGGGATCGTGGCATCGGTGGCATAAGAGCATTAGTACAAGAGGTGGATGGGTGGCTAGTTGTGGGTAAGCTGGCCGATGGACATGTTGTTGGTATAGTCTCGTCCGTAGGACCTCGTAGTGGTAGGAGACGTTGGATACTGGCAATAGCAGGTCGGCGGGATTGAATGACACGAGGGGATCAAGGTGCGAGTGGTAGATAATGAAAAGAGCTTGAACCACCAAGGATCGTGTAAGTAATGTCAATATCATCATCCCATGCTTCCGTGCAGAGGAGATCACTGCTGGTGATTGAGACCAGGGGATCAATGTCTGGTTGGAGTGCTGGTTTACTTGGGAAGCAACAACTGACTGGTGAACAGTGTGGGTCGCAAAAGGTCTGTTGAAATACAGGAAAGGGAACCGGTAATCGATTGGAGCACGGGAGACTGAAGCTAGGCGAAAGGGGAGATGTCGATCGCAAGGGAATCGTCGTAATCGGTGAAGGTAGGATCGGCCGAGGATGGATCGCCATACGAGGTAAACAGAAGCATTCTCGCCAGTGTGCATTACGAGCAGTACAGAAGAAGGCATTTTTGCTCTCACAGAATTCTGCTACAGAAACGATTTCTGCACCACCCAAGAAACCTCAACGAGCGGCCCTGAAACAACAGCCTTTACAGCGTCGGATGCAGCCTTCGCTTCCTTCCGTGGCTTCCGTGACTTTCCAGGGTATAAACGCGGACGACCCAACTACTATACAGGCCAGACCATAGGGATGGAACGTCTACCTGATTGCTTCCGAAGGAAAGGCGGCCACCAGGTTAGGGAAGGTGGACGACGGAGGTCCACGGGGCGGCCGCAAGACGGATCGTAAGAACGCATCTAACAACAGCAGGCGCACACGAGGAATCGGAAGGCAGTATAGCCGAAGCATCTATACTGCAACGGTAATCGTGAGTGACACGGGATCATTTGGGTAATCGACGGCACGCAGATCTTGTATCTTGAAAGAAGGGAATCGAAGCTCAAGGACGGTCCACGAATCGTGAGCGCCCTAGGAGAAATAATGTAGTTCGGCTGGCGCCGCTTGCTTATATAGACTGGCTTAAGCCCGCGCATGCACAGAACTATTACCAGACCATCAGGGAAGCCAACTTTCAAGGTCTTAGGAAAATAAAGCTCAAAAGGGGGGGACTGCTATAAAAAAGGTAATGGGTATATTCGTCGGTTATACAAATTAGTGGTATAATTGTAATTAAAGGAAATTAAGTAAGGAAAGTAAAAAAGGAAATTTATTTGCACAAGGAAAAAAAAGGAAAGTTTGTCGTTACTCGGGGAAAGTGGAAGCACTGGCCATACGTCAGAAAGATGCGTGAGGAAATTCAATTTTTTGTACATGAAATATAAGATGTAAATTTTGACAGTGTACCATAGTTTGAATCACTAGCCGGCAAATGGGAGGGGAGGGGAATATTGCCCCTGCCCTTATCGAAAAAAGTGCCATTTCTGCTCTTTCTATAAAAAAAATATGCCCCATTTTGCTTTTCAGAACCGATAAATGCAGGTGCTGCAGCCAGAGAAAGATATAGTGGCGTAAAACAGAGTGACAAGTTAAAAAAAAAAAAAAAAAACCCAGATAAAAAAAAAAACCTCTGCGTGCCCGTTTACTGAAAGTTGCCACTGCCGGGGTCTGCGCACACTACTGTTTTCAGTGAAACGTGATGTACAGAGTATTTAAATCATATCAAAAACCAAAACTGGTAAAAGGGGCCGCCAAATTCCGAATGGTTCGGCCCTTCAAAGGAGTGATATCAACACACCAAAACATTCGCCAAGTTAATCGCACCGCTTAATAGTTCGAATGTTAAATGAAAACTAGAACAACGCTACTTTCGGTAGCAATGTTCCAAGTTTTCATTTAACGTCCAAAATATTATTCG
>JAHWFP010059884.1:0-15925 GCA_023313725.1 Lithobius niger | reverse complement strand
GTAATTTGCAAGAATTGCAGAGCATTCTTATATATTCCCATTGTTAAAAGTCCCCCGATATTTCTAAGAATAGCAGATCATTGTTAGTAGTTAAGATTATCAAGATTCCAAAAAAAATACATGACGTCATCAGTACTCTCCATCTTTGTTGAAAACACAGTTAGCATTATTACTTATTCAGACAAATCTGTTCTGTATCCCACTGGGGACATCAATAGAATAAAATTAGTAGTCGGAATCTCGGTGATCAGTTCTGACGACACACACAAACAAACAAATATTATTATATTAGTTATATAAATTCTAACATTTTTTTGGACGCTGAATGCAATGGTAGAAAACAGTTTGTCTCTATCTGGCACCGTTTCATAAACGGTGGGATTATTTGTCAGCCACTTCCGGCCACTAGTGGGCCACTTCCGCTTCATACCTCCGGTTTTATTTTATTCCTTTTAACAAATTTTTGGACGCTGAGTCTAATGGTGAAAGCCGTTTGTCTCTATATGATAGCTGTACGGAGTTGAAAAGGCGACGGACGGACGGAATTACAAAACGAAGTAGTAATGAATTAACTGAATAACAAACGCCTTCGCGTTTAGAAAAAAGCATTAGTGCTCGTATCCCAATGGAACTACAGCTGTGAAGGTACACAAAACATCGTTGCTGCAGTCTTTCCAGCCGCTTCGGCTGTACAGAAGACTAAAACTTAATATTTAAGTAATTTGGGTATTTAGAATATATCTTTCAGGACATAAGAATTTCAAGACCGTACACCCCTTTACAATTTGCCAGTTAACGTGAATTCGGATATCCTAAAATTCGAATGATTGGGGTGGGATGTTTTACGTGGCTTATTAATTTAAATTTCATGTGCGCATCATTGTATGATTAGAATCTTATAACGTGCGTTCAAGAGCAAAGATGTTTTTCAACATAATGCGATATTCGGAGCACATCGTTCAATAGTACGAAGCTCAATATTATTTAATCTACAGTCTACAAATTAATGGCGCAGAAGTACGCCCGTAAGCTCAAATTCTACTTACCTGTGAGGGTTTAGCTCCTGCATACCTTTCAACTGCGGGTGTCACTTTGACTTTATCTAAACGAAATAAACAATTACAATGCCTTAATACTAGTAAATACCAAACAGTTTGTCCCACTACTTGGTACCGTTCCATAAACGGTGGGATTATTTGTAGGCCACTTCCGGCCACTAGTGGGCCACTTCCGCTTCGTACCTCCGATTTTATTTTATTCCTTTTAGCTAATGTTTGGGCGCTGAGTCAAATGGTGAATGGTAATTGGGAATAAAAATGTAGGCTATTAAACGTCACTGAAGGATATAAGCAGACTTGTGTCTTATAACTGATAAGTTTGCTGTCCTACAAAGATGTCCAACCTGTGGCACACCCAGAAATAGCGCAGTTTTTTTAGGGGTGGGGGATGGGGGAGGAGGGGCAAATGAGATCTGAAAATTAACCTATAAGTTCTGTAGTGCACTTAATGTTTGCACTGTTAGACGACTTAGATTATTCCCCCCCCCCCCTTAATTTCGGGTCATAAGAGGGCACTTGATCCCCCCCCCCCCCTTTCCCTGGTGCGCCACTGTGCCCAACAATTTTTCAGCTAGTTCGGTTTAAAGGACGAAATCACAAAACGAAACAGGAATAAATTTTCTCGATTCTACACAAGATTACAGTCGATAAGCTCTATTCACCTGCACTGTTACACAATCCTTTTCTACACATGGTTATAAATTTCAGTTAATTTACTATTCAGTAACCAGTGAAAATTGACGGCCGTGCATATCGTTTTATAGACCCGATGCAAACATGCGTTTTTTTAACTCGCGTTGACGCTGCGTTGTGGTGTGGTTTACGTGACATCTGTGGGGTACTGCACACATACCTGCGTCGACGTTGCGTTACCGCCGCGCGTCCATCACGCGTTCGTTTTGCACCGCAATTCCCCCCCCCCCTCCCCCGTCATCGCAGCGTTAACGCAAACGCACCTACGTCTCTCAGTACCTTGTGTGACTTGAGCGGTGGACACATCCGTCGTTTTATCGCCGAAGCGTTACCGAAAATGATACCGAAAATGGCGTCCAATTTCGAAGAAATATACATGGAATTGTTTATTAGGGGAGTAAAGAATTACTCTGAAGTATAAAATGTTGCTGCAAAAATGATTCAAGACTCATTGGGATGTAATAAAAGAACTTATCCGAAGGATGTATAATGTATTCCCCTGGTACGTCTTAAATTAGTAAATGAATGTCGTCGCATTGATTTGAAAAAATATTTTTTGTACTAGGTAGGCGAAAAAGCAATGTTTTGTCATTGGTTTAAAAATATAATATTTTGTACACGGGGTTATCAAAATGGGTTGCGGCCGAATGCGTACTGGTGTTACTTTACGGTCATGAGTGCATTGATTGCTAACGTCAACGCAGCGTCAACGCGCGTTAAAAAAAAACGCATATGTGCACCGGGCCTTCTTTGTACATCGCATTCCTCTGTAATCTCAGCTAAGAACACTTTTATTTTTAGTTGTTGTTTACTAGCATTGTCACTCTCTGTAGTAACAGACAGGTTTCCTCAGCGGTAAAAGCCCTGCTCTCAGCTGTCATACCTCCAACATGGAAAGTGACGCCTCCAACACTAATCCGAGCAATGTTGCTAATTATTAAGACACACGCTAGTGTGTCGCCCGCCAAGGTTCAACGACAACATTAACGTCCATCCTATCGAAATAAAACATATGAGCATGGTGAGTGGAGACCGCTATACATTTCTGCCTTTTATAGCTAAGGAAGTATGGCTGTTTTCATGAATCTGAACTGAGGAAAAATAACAATGCGACAGAAAAGGCTGAAACTTCGTTTGATCGGGAAACTTTCGTCGCCAGACAACATAAAAGTCACTGCTAGTGACACAGCTTAACGTTTCCTTATTGAAAAACAGGGAATAACGTAGATATTTGCCTAATTACTCGTTCGGACTCCTAGATAATATTAAACAAGACACATAAATAAAAATTGAGAGAAACGAAGCTGCGCTTCCGTCACCTCTGGGACGAAATTCAGTGCAGAAAGTCTCTAGCACAGTATTTGTATTGAACTGACGTAAAAACTTATCACCATTACGTGTATCATGCCTTCAAACAATAAAGGAAGTAGCATTCAATTAGAAAAGTCAGCATGCAGTCAGTCTATGCGGTCAGCACTCTTTACTTACTTACCTCGTAGGCCAGTTTCTGACTCAGGATTCTGACGTCGTTCCACAAATCTTTACAATTTTACTGTCTCGCTAGGAGGGGTGTTCTTCCTGTGTTACGTTTTTTTCCCTAGTTTAAGCCGAGAGATGTTTTTTTCCGACTTTACCTTTGAGTGTGGGTCATGGATGTTATTCTGATATTTCTCTGCGAGCCTTGGACAAACGAAAATTTCTTAAATATTTAGTATTGTTTCGTGACGTGTTTGTTGTACAAGATGAGGTCGTTAGTTTCCTTGATCATTTGTTGTGTTGCTTTATTTCTTTGCTTCTTGGTCTTCCTCTATTAATTCCTTATAATTTTTCTAGGCATTCCGCCTAAAGAGTTCTGTTTTGTGTTGTTACCAAGAGTTCTGAGTGGCTTCCATCTTGTTTTTAGTTGGAACATAAGCAATGAATTTTAAAGGTAATGTAGTGAGCTGTTCTTGGAACTGCGTTGAAATGACTATCCGGCTGTGCGATCATTTGTTATGTTGCTATTGTTTTGCTATAATTGTTGATATTGGTTCTGTGTTGTTTTTTGCTCTTTCTTTATTAATCCTTTGTACGGTTTTGCGGTATTCCTCTTAGAGACTTTTGTGGAATGTTACCAAGAGTTCTGCACGGCCTCCATGTTGTTTTTCATCGGAACATAAGCAGTGACTTTGTATTGGAGCTGGGGTTAAATGATTATTCAATATACGGCTGTGCCGTAATGTCTTATGACCACGTTTATTGTACAACTTACAAAAGTTTAGCTAAACTGTCAGGCGGTAATTTGATATTGCTTTACATTAACCTGAGGCCAGTGCAGAAGCTCTATTTGAAGGCGACCAGTCGTAATATGTCTAAATAAATATGTCGCACGGCCGAGTGTAAAACAGGTTTATGAAAGTAATTCATTTTGGCACTAGAATTCATAGGCCAGATGTGAATGACTTCCTGTATTGTCTCTTCTGTAAAGCTTGACCACTTCACGGTCTGCATTGTAGTGGGGCACTGACTGGGTCTTTCATTTTTATGGCTAACCGGTCCTTTCGGTCATATACTAAACAGAAGGTTGTGCCGGCTAAGAGTAACCAAACATTCCGTACTGGACGTTTGGTTACTATCAGCCGGCACAGCCATTTGGTTAGTGCGGCCCAAGGGATCGGCTAGCTGCAACAGCTAACCTACAAAGAAGAGGGTAATATCAAATGAAAAATAATTAAATTACGCTTCGGGATAGGCCTATTTTCGTTGCTGTGACTTGAATTTTCCGGCCCTCAAATGCACGGAAAACTGCTCCGAAAACTAGTCCATGATGACAAAGTTCGATGAGACAGGCAATGCTTGAGTGTTTTGTATACTACCTTTGTTCTTCCGGATACGGCACCTAATAGCGCCAAATGAAAGGTCATTTTATATACTCTTCGAATATAGGCTTATTTTCCATCGGTGTAATTCGATTTTTTTTTACCGTCAAATACAGAGAAAACGGCTCTAGAAACTGTTTCATGACTCATGACGTCGACTGGATCGTTCTGATCTTTACTGTGCAGGCAACCAGAAAGAAACTTGTTCCAAAAGGACAACATATTGATGCATCGTCATGGTATATCCACAAAACGACATACAGATCACAAAAGCGGTTGGCTTCAGTGGACACACGGAAAGGCAGACCAAGTTTTAAAAAGCTGTCAAAATATAGTGTTTCTGATGAAAGTGCGTGGATTGAGCGAGGAAAGCTACTGATTTCCACATAGTAAACCTTTTCAACGCGTTGATCCTCAGTCAAGGCCTCTGCTCTCATCTTCGTATAAGGGAGCCTTACTTCCGGAAGATAGTCCAACAAAGAATAAATTGTTCATTTTTAATGATATGGATGAAAGTTGTGCTAAGAAATGTGATGAACGATTTGTGAGCAACAGTTGCAATTAGTTTTATTTAGATAATCAGTTCATCGAGTTTATGATGCTCTAGGTCTACATCAATAGAGTGATCGATGCAAACAATATGGTATGGTGTTTACATTATTATGATTATAGATTTAGCGGAATATACAATCTTACTTTTTGTTTGAACCTTCTGAATTCGCTAACCACACAGGGTTATAGGTATAAGGATGGAACACAGGCACGAAAATGGAAACAACAAATCATTAACAATGTACGAAGCAACTGACACTATAGTGTCCGCGGCCTATCTTGAGTTCTCCGCATAACGAACACAGATAATCGATTGTACGTTTTCAGTAGCAGAGTGCCTTGTTGATATCCAAGATGGTTACAAAAACAATGGCGGCTATCGATCCAGGAAGACGTAGTCGCTCACAAAATACTTGCAGGACTCAAGATACACCGCGCACACAATAAAACTGAAACTGGCTTACCTATATCTGGTAAAGTGTAAGCTATAACTTCACCGACGTAGCGGTCCTCCTCTTCTTCTTTTGGTTCATGTTTAACACCAAGCAAAGTTTGAGCGAGAGGGTCTTGTTCAATTTCTTTCTCTTGTGGTTTAGTTTTCTTGAGAGGATGGACCTCTGGTGGAGGTTCGCTTTCAGTCCGGTTAACAGCAGGTAAACCGCCAACCGGAGGTGGTTTTTCACCTTCGTCGTCTGGTGGAGGTTCTTCGAAGTCTGGGCTTAATAATTTGGCCGCCTTGTACTGTTTGGCATCACTCAAACTTTGTATAAAATTAGACTGTCCAAATGCGTTTTTTTTTTTTACACCAAAAAGCAAGCTTATCGTCTGTTGTCTAGCAGGGCCATTGCCCTAAAAACAAAATAAACAAAAGAACATATCAAGGTCACGTTTAAAGTTTTAATTTAAAAAAAAAAATTAAACCGGTATGGACAGAAATTTACAAAATATTAAAATAATAACCAGGTAATACAAATTTGGCAGATCTGGAGCCTCGACCAGAATTCTGGTTAGCCAGCTCAAAAATATTTCTAATGGAACGATGGTAACGAGGCTCGGCAATGCAAAAGAAGATGATTCTGGCTAGGGACGGTGGACTATACAGTTTAGGAACATCTAGCCTAGGTTTTTATTTAAAGTCGTATATGTTATCAGGAGTGTAAATGAGGCCCATATGGATCGCCGGAATTCCCCGTGTTAATATTATCGCATGTTCTATCTCTCGTTTTCGGTCGCGACCCCATGCATCCAATAATTTCTGGAATAACTGGTAGTAACTATTTTCTGGGATAACCTCACAGGGACGTCGGACGAAAGTCTAACTGGATAATCGTCCCTAATATAGAATAATTGTCTAATAGCTGACTAAATTTAAAAAAAAAATCTATTTAATCATCAAAACGGAATATCAAAACGGTAGTTGCCATCTTTTTCCCAGCGCCAGCGCTCAGCAAACAATGCTTTAACAATGCTAAAAACCACAATGTCTTAACATTGTTAAAAACGACAACATCTTTTCCCTAAGAAAGATCAAGAAAAAGAATTTGTCGGAGGAAACAATGCGGAAGCAATGGTGTAACAATAATGCTGCAAACAACAAAGTTTTCAAAAACATGCACATGGACCGAAACCGTGGAGTATATAGTGTCCGCGGCCCCAGAACGAACACAGATAATCGATTGTATGTTTTTGGCAGCAGAGTGCCTTGTTGATATCCAAGATGGTTAACAAATGCAATGGCGGCCATCGATTAAAGCCGCTTCCTCCAGGAAAACGTAGCCGATCATAAAATAGCTGCAGGACTCAAGATATGCTGCGCACACAATAAACCAGTAAATTCAAGACACCACCACACTAAATGAAGTAACGTAATCGTGAAACCGTGAACTATAACAAAGCAAGTTGTTGATACGCCACATAAATGTAGGTTATGCAGAAATGTCTTCGCCATGTCGCATTGCACTTGATTTCATGAAATAACGTAATCGGGCTTGAGCGAAAAGGAAAAAAAATCTGTATGTCAGCGGAAACAATGCTGCATCGATTACTATGACTGCTGTCGATGAAAAAGCCACAAAAAAAGGCACAAGAAAAAGCTATGATTCAGTACAAAAATGAAACAAGTAGGGAGAAGCGATCGGGGGGGGGGGAGGGAATATTGGAAGATAGGTGGAGGGGAATATAGGTGGAGGGAGAGGCCAACTACAGATTCAACCTACTACAGGGCTTTAAAAGACGCAAAAAATGCGCAGTTAGATGCAGTGCAAAAAAAAAAAGACCAGGTCACAGGACGTGAAAGACGCCGTCTGCTTCCGGGTTAAAGAAATGAATGAAGGATGGTGAAATGAATCACAGGATGCATGGATTGAGTGAGCGAAGCCACCTTATAGCGTAATTACCCATCTTCAAGAACCTGCGTTATTTAAATTGCACATTTCACTATTATGGGGCAGCTGTACTTTTACATTAGCATGTCTTCATGACGGCCTTTACAACTAGTCATGGATAATCATCATATAATGAATAATCGTCTAACAGGTTAATAATGTGGCTGCGGTTTCTGATGTTATACATTTAGCCGCAGCGAGCGATTCAGGGACGTTAGACGATTTTCCTGTTTACGAATTTCGTGTTAGGTTGTGTGGTTATGGTGTATGCATTCTTCCAATTATGACATCTTCCAGTTAGACGATCATCCGTCGCCTCCACCTTAAAAATACACTGTGTACGTGTTAACTTGATAAATAGGTATGAAAGATATCGCACGTGCTATGAATAGTCCTGGCTTGCCGTCACTCCGTGTGAAAGCATTGAACGACCTAAGCGAGAAAGGAGATGGCATGTTTAAGAGGTGTACAAAATAAAGTTAAAACTCGTTACGATGAAACTCAAGGGGGTACCATGCGTTGCATCGTTAGAACGCATTTTCGGTAAAACGTTTTTACCAGTAGTACAAAACCCCTGAGAGGGCAAAGGCAATTTTTAGGAAATAAGCTTTAGTGAACCTTTTTTTCTACGGACTTTTTTTTTCCCTCTCTCTTTTTAGCATTTCTTAGCCTTAATTATTAAATGTATGTAGGTCAGTGACACAACGTTGTATTATTGTATGTAGCTCTATGCTGGATATATGCTGGAATAGCTGCAACGGTCACTGGAGGGGGGAAAGAAGGGCGTCTTACTGAAGACAATGCTGTTAAGAGTGGATTTCTTAGGCCTATAATGCACGATTTTTGTCGATTTGTTGGCAGTTGCTGACATTGTTAATCTCTATTTTCCAATTACAACCTAGCATAAGGTATTGGAGAAAACAACGATTTTTTAAGCCTATGAAGGCCGCTCTGAAAGCACTGCCTTGACTAGAAGTGACGTTGTTTAACCCTCCATTTGAATCTAGTGCCCCTTGCAGCTATCTCTCTTGTAGCCACTATGACGTCACATGACGCTGCTCTATAGAGCAGTGACACGACGTAGTATTATCGTATATAACTCTATGCTGGAGCCTTAATGGGTTAGCTGCAAGGGGCACTGCAGAGAGAAACAGAAGGGCGTCAAACTGAAGCCGATGCTGTGAAGAGTGATTTCTTAGACCTAAAACGCGCGATTTTTGTTGTTAGAGAAGACAACGTTATTTTAAGCCTAAGAAATCCACTCTTCCGTTGTTTTTCCCTCCATTTTTATGTAGTGCACCTTGTAGTTATGCCCTCCAAAACCCATACTGGTGCCAATCTGGTGCCAATATGGCAGCAAATGTCACTGCTCTATACACAAATAGCTGTAAATTACATAAAGGAAAGTGGAAAACAAGCCAGACAGCGAAAAGCATACACTAGGAATAACGTAGTACAGTTGCAAACGTACGGCCAACCTCCCTAGAATGGTTGAAGGTCTGCATGTTGATGTCAAAACATTTTGGATAGTTTTTTTTTGCTAGAAATTTACTAAAAGCTTCCTACATTCAAGGAAGTCATTGTTTCGTCCCCTAAAACCGTGGTTTATCTGGACCAAAACTACCTAAAAACTGTATACATAAAGCAAACTAAATAAACTAGTGGTCTAAACTAATAAACCAAATTTTTGATGAACAAATGAGAGTAAAGGCGTCACGTTGATGCGTTACCGAACCATGCAAGATCACGTACGTGAATGATCGCATAAACGCCGAATTTCCGTGATGGAGTTAAGCCTAAAACACTCTCCCTGAACAGAAGTAAGAATCGAATTATAATATTTTGCTACGGCCCGGCCCCTTTTTTTTATCGAATTAATTTTAACAGCCCGTGTTCGCTTAATAGGTGATTTACGTTAATAGGTGATTTACGGTATGATACAACCATCCCCACACCTGTCTTTTACGCAACTATTAAGTTACCTGAATTAGTATTCCAAATCATCGATGTCAACTTACTAGTTCTTTCGCTAGCATGGGCTCGGTGTAAACTCCATTTTTCACCAAATGAGATTTCAAAGTCTTAAGGTCAATTTCCTGTACGATCTCCATGAGATGCTTACTGATCGCTGACGTGTCAAGGTGATGCGTCATTTTGGATCACAATCACAAGTCTGTATGTAAAAAGCACGTAAATGGAAACTAAAAAGTAACGTAAAATTCATGCGAGTTCATAATTTGCACGTCACGAAGGAAACCGGATTGAGGGCGTTCCATCAAAATGGCGTGGCTGTTCGGCGTTCCGTTTGTTCTAGGTGATAAGAGCGATAAAGGTACTGATAAGAAGCTATACAGTCACCTGACCTCCCATTTTACAGATGAAGTAACACGATAAATACAGTATACGCATTGGTTACAGTATGTGTGTTGCAAAACTTGAAATTAGATTCACACCAGGACGCCGTTGCTGGTTCTGAATCATCGAAAATGACTTGAAATAAAATCGTTCGGAAACGGATGATAGCCATGTTGTGCCAGCATATTCGGAGTGTTGACTGGCTACTGGCTGTATGCTGGTGCAACGTCAGAAAGGTAGGACCCGTAATTATTTTTATTTTTGATAAACAACAAGCCATACGCTCTGTGACTTTAAAATTTAAAAAAAAATTAAAAACAATTATCTCCTCCGGGTTCTGCCAATCAGATGACGAGAAAGTGCTGAATCATATCAAAAACCAAAACTGATAAAAGGGACCGCCAAATTCCGAATGGTTCGGCCCTTCAAAGGAGTGATATCAACACACCAAAACATTCGCCAAGTTAATCGCACCGACTAATAGTTCGAAGGTTAAATGAAAACTAGAACATTGCCACTTTCGGTAGCAATTTACAAGTTTCCATTTAACGTCCAAAGTATATTCGGCGCGATTAACTTGGCGAATGTTTTGGTGTGTTGATTTCACTCCTTTGAAGGGCCGAACCATTCGGAAATTGGCGGTCCCTTTTACCAGTTTGAGTTTTTGATATGATACCGCTTATTTTTTTTAATTGTGTATTAGACTCAACTCAACTAGCCTGCAGATGTGTAATAAAGTGCCACGTGAATAATAGCTTGAGTGGTAATTTTTTTTATATTTTAATTCCATATTTCACTCCTTTGAGAGGCTGAACCATTCTCAACTTAGTCGCCTTTTTATCAGTTTTTGGTTGTTTTTTTTTTATTTATTTATTTTATATTTAGTTCATATCACTCCTTTGTGAGGCCGAACCATTTTCAACTTGGTGGCTTCTTTACCAGTTTTTGGATTTATTTAGACACTTTGTTTTTCGTGAATTGGACGTTGACACAACAACATGGCCGTCGTTCGTTTCCGAATCGGCTAATCAAATAGAACACTAGTTGGTTTGCGTACGCGCGAGCGAAATACTATTGTGTGAAATGAAAACTGCTTCTGACCGCCCCCCCCCCCTCCCGTACCCCCTGCGACCACCCCCGCACTACCCCACTGTATGATCTGAACTCCCCTCCCTCCCACCCGAACCCTCGGTGTTTGGTTTTCTTAGGAAAGTAAATCGTGTTTTCAATAGAGGGCGCCACTCTTATTCTCAATGTGGCCGCATTACGCGTTAGGCCCGCAACAACGATCGCGCGTGCTGTGATTGTTGCTCAACAAATTTTGAATTTTTATTCTTAGTTGCTTTCATATTTTGTGGCTATTGTTAGGTTTCTACAATGTTAGCGGCGTCTTATTCTTAGCGTGGCAAGAAATAAGTATTATATAAAAAACCGAAACTGGTAAAAGGGGCCGCCAAGTTCCGAATGGTTCGGCCCTTCAAAGGAGTGATATCAACACACCAAAACATTCGCCAAGTTAATCGCACCGCTTAATAGTTCGAAGGTTAAATGAAAACTAGAACATTGCTACTATCGGTAGCAATGTTCAAGTTTTCATTTAACGTCCAAAGTATTATTCGGTGCGATTAAGTTGGCGAATGTTTTGGTGTGTTGATATCATTCCTTTGAAGGGCCGAACTATTCGGAACTTGGGAGCCCCTTTTACCAGTTTTGGTTTTTGATATGATATCACTCCTTTTTTTAGAAGTTATGTATCTACTCAACTCCACTGCCGTGTAGATTTGTAATAAAGTGCCACGTCAACTAGAAATTGGTTTTCAACAATTTGCTACTACCTTTTGCCTATAGGCCGAACCATGCTCAACTTAGTCACCTTTTTATAGGTTTTTGGTTTGCTTTTTATTTTGTTGTAATTTGTTTTATTTCTTTAGTTTTGGTGTGTTGATATCACTGCTTTGAAGGGTCGATCCACTCTCA
This sequence comes from Lithobius niger, assembly GCA_023313725.1. Classification (NCBI taxonomy): domain Eukaryota; kingdom Metazoa; phylum Arthropoda; class Chilopoda; order Lithobiomorpha; family Lithobiidae; genus Lithobius; species Lithobius niger. Next base: position 4,048 of record JAHWFP010059884.1, on the reverse strand, counting down.
ACTTGGTGGCCCCTTTACCAATTTTTGGCTTTGTTTATTTTGCTTTGTTTTTACAATTGGTTTATTTTTCGTGAATTGGACGTGAATACTATTTCTTTGGCAACGTTGTTTAGATTTATCGTGATACACTGGTGTGTGTCTAGGTACGCACGTCAGTATAGACGTTGTCAATGTCCGAACTTTGGCCGTCCAATGAGAGACGATGCCGACAATACTAACAATGGTTATAACAATATTTTCGTACTTACGCGCCATCCCACGCCATCCCCGTTACGCCCCAGGCTTCAAAATAATAAAAGGTACGCAGTTCGTATTGTTTTGCACCAATTCATCCAATTTCATAGCTAGAAGCTTTCCCGTCATCTCGGTATCGATGAATAATCACCCTATGGGATTTAACATGGGGATGAGCGGACTAGCAAGCTAGCTAGCTAGGTAGTAACTATATAGTAACACATTTTCAACGTTATTGAGGGTCAGTTTTTGCATTGAAAACAGCTTAGCTGGCATTCCTACACGAGTTACGTTTTGTCAGGTGGGTCATTGCTCTCGATTACAACACAATTTAAGCTTTTGTACCGCATTAATATTTTTCCCCAAGTACCTGAAATGTGCCCAACTGTGCTTCAAGATATAAGACACTGATGCTATGGCGTCACGCTACAATGGTTTACAACCTCGACACTTGAATTGTTGTGATGTTTGTTGTGATGGTTGTTGCCTAACTTGGCGCGATACACTAGCGTGTGTCTAGATCAGTAGTAGTTGTGTAGATAGGCGTACGGCTCCTGGCCTCGGCCCGTGGAAAAATAAATTCAAATTCAATAAGTATCAAACCAAAAACACCAAGTGGTAAAGAACTCTGCCAAGTTACCAAATGCTTTGTCCGTTGCAAGGGATGGTATCAAAACGAAAGCTATTTCGCCAAGTTCAATAAAAATTTAAGTAACCTAACAAAACTGGGCGAACTGCCTTTTTGATTTCTGTTTTGTGTGTTCTTTCTAAATGTTCGATTTTTAATGTTGAAGTTTCGAAATAATGAATGCAGAAACAAGACTAATGTTTAATGTTTTTCCGTTTTCGAATTAGACATCGCAGTGAATTTTCACGGCTGGTTTTGTCGGTTTGTTTGGTATGACTGGGAGAGAAAAAGGAGGGTGATGTTGCTTTGAAGGGGAAGTGATTGATTGCTAAAAGTTGGGAAGCATAGTGAAAGAACGAAGTCTAAAAAAAAAGAGAAACGAAGAGGTAATTCCCCAAGATTTGTTCTGTTATTTAACTCTTCATTGAAATTGGCAAAATCGTATTGCCTTTTGATATCACCACTTGCAACGGCCAAGGCATTAGTACCTAAGTGGAGATCTTTACCAATTGCCTTAACATCACCCTTATTGAGCTGTTCAGACCGGAGTTTTGCTTGTTTGCTGGGGCGTAACCGATTGTGACAGCTTGGAGTAGTCACGAGGGGTGCACGTTCATCCCAACCAAGGCCGGTAAACTAACTGGCCCGATCTACAACGAATTAGAGGGGGTAGACAAAATGGACGCCACGACCGTCCCATTTCTTGAGGTTCTGTTCGGGAATTGGCAAATCGTATCTGTGAATTTTTGTACGGAGAGTCGTGACATCTATTGGCATCTAGTGGTGATTTTCAAATACAATTTTAATAGATTTGCGTGATAGATTTGCGCGATTTAAGTATTTTTAAATCGTTTTTAGCTATTTCTCTGTGCTTGGAAAAAAAAAGCGACACGTTCGTGTATCCAGAAAGTGAGCAAGGGAAGGAACGTTGGCAGTTTTTGTACGGACGGTGTTCCCTTCGGTTGACAGAACGAGGCAACATAACGAATCATCGCATAAGTGGCTTTTTCGGCGGCCATATTGCCCAACCCAGTCGCGTATGCTATTTTTCATCCAAGATCCGGCCAGTACTGTAGAGAGCCCTGTCCCAACTATCTGCACTGCTACGTATTGTGATACAATCAGTTACTATGGTAATGTGTTCTAGCGGCTGCTAGCTTGCGGTACAAGGAGGAAATCAACAAACATATGCTATCCTATGATCATGCTATTATAACGGCTACAACAATGTGTGAATCGTCGTTCGAATGATGTTTGGACTCCCAAGTGACAAAACAATCAAGTGACATAAGTCGCAAAGCGATAGGGTCCTTTTTGAGCAGTTGTATTATCCTATTATCCGATGGTAATACGTGAAAAGTTTCATACGCTTGCTTTTATTTTGTGCAAATACTTGGCTTTTTATGGGGGTGCGAGTTCTAGATGATATGTATTTATCTGTAGAAGGGAAACAAGAAAATATAAATGATTTTTTAGTCCAACAAATTCCATGAAAAAATACATAAATAAGTAAATAAGTAAATAAATAAACGGAAACCTGAGGTGCACATGTAGAAAAGATACACATTGTAAACGGTGTAGGTTACCGTGGCACATCCATGGCCGTACAATCAATCCAGCTGCAACAAATCCAGCTAATGACGACGTGCCTAGTCCTTTTAGAGAACATTTTAACGCGAATGAAATTCGTAAAACGAAAGGTCACTGCTACACCTTAACGATACTCATCTGGTTCAGAGCCATTACACTTGGAGCTGCCTTCCGGAACCTTCAAGAAACACTTTGATGAACTCTATAACCCCTTTCGCATCTTGTTTGTTTTGTCTGCTTTTTTTTTTTTTTTTTTTGCAGTCTTTCTTTTTGTTATTGTTATGTTACGTATTGAGATTTGGTCCACAGCCAACCAGTCCGGTTGCCTGTCGACAATTTCCATACGCTGCAAGATTTATTATTCATTTACACTCACTCCACGCACCCCTTCTATAGGCACAGCCTCGAGTTTAGCAAAAGGTGCTTCCCAAACCACCCCTTACTAGCAAAAATTTAGATTTGATACCCTTCCCTAACGATCAGTGTAGGCGTGTTTATATCCTATAGGATTTAACATGGGCCGCGGTACTAGCACGCCAATAAATTTTAAACCATCGGTGTCGCCAGCGCTATTTCTTCATTGATAGACGTACCAAAAATGAAAAGTTTCAACCCAAATGAACGATCTATTGCAAATTGAATTACGAAGCTACATAGATACGATGGCGTCAATAGTAATCGACCGGCAAATAGCAATTGCGTATGTTCACCTGACATTAAAAAATGATAACAATCGAGAACAATCTTTCTTTCGCCATCTCTGCTTTCAACTGTTAAAATGACGGTTCACCTGTAATGTAGAAATTTGACCATAATCAGAACACAGTGAAATTATCTTTAATTTATCAAGGACCACGATATCTGTCCTTATGTGAGCCTCAGCATGAACTCCCACGTTAAACGTCAAACTTTGAATTCCCACAGTTTTTCGCCCAGAATTGACACAGACTAACGAAATTCGGTATTAGGGGTCGTGTCGTAACTATTTCACTGCATTAAAAATGTTCATGACAACAATCGAACCGTTCGGCATCCACAGTATGTCCACTTGTTGTTATTGTTGTTGGGACTCCTAACCCTCATCTGGAGACCGAACCAATGAACCGATTTTCAAGTTTTATAGCTTAAAATGTAGGTATTAACAAGGATAAGGGCCTTTTGAACGCTATTTTAATGTGACTACAATGTTGTTGTTGTTGTTGTTATTCTTGTTGGGGGAAATCTAAAATTTTGAAACCCAATAGATCCCCTCAACATTGACATAGACCAACGAAATTCGGTATTTGGGATCGTGTCATAAAACTGTATTAAAACTTTGACAACAACCGATCCGTTTGGCCTCAACATCATGGCCACCACACTCCCCTTGTTCCCCCCCCCTCCCCCCCACACCCTGCATCCGTGAGCTTGATGGCCAACAAATTCTTGCCAATCTTACTATCAGCTTGAATTGTAGCACATAAATCATTCTTAGCAATCACATCACACCAGCCATGGAACCCCCATGAAATATCCCCCAAGGGCCCCGGCCCCCGCGGGCGCGGCGGGGCCCCCCTCTCTCTGGGACTTGCCCAACAAATTATTGCAGATTGAGCT
>JAHWFP010059883.1:0-26887 GCA_023313725.1 Lithobius niger | reverse complement strand
AGTCCGTAAAATTCACGTACGATCCTTCGTCTTGAATAGCTGGCTACGGGCCTGGTTTTAAAACAACTTGGTCATGAATGATTAGTTGGAGGTTAAGAAAAAATATTGCTTTAGATGTATTGTTGCATACGTATATTTTTTTAATTCAAGAATTTGATACACCAAGTATTTACATTTTCATTGCGTCAAATTTTAGGTTGCAAAAGAAAGAACACCCCACGTTGGTTCAGTTGTTCATTTAGTGATGAAAGGGTTAATTTGCGGCCTTATTTTCCGATATTTCTGTTTTCAGCAAGAGAAACTTGAAGAAGAAGAATATCGATACCGTGTTGCAGTCGGTGATTACGGTGAATCCTCTACAGCCAGCACTTCAGCCACGAAAAATAAGAAGTTCAAGAAAAATGCCTATTTTAGTGACGAAGAAGAAGTTAGTGATTGAGGTGGTTCCTTTTTCATCTCAGACAAATAATGAACGTTGGACTGCAGTGGCAATTAAGACGCCTTCTGTTGAATAAATAATTATATGAGGTGTTATTGCGTAGCTGACTGCTTTGCTATGCAACAGCTTGTGTTTGTCCATTTGTTGTTTCTGCCGCCCACAAGTATCAGATGGGCAGGAAGTTTTGTCATCCGATGGTTTATGAGTCATTATAATAGTTCGTCGTGAGTAACAGGAAGGAAGCAAGGAAGAACACGTTGTCATAGTTACAAGGTTGTACCATTCTCCGATATATTAAGTGCTGTTTTGCGTATACGTGTATTATTAGGTCTTACCATCTCATTTCACTTGTACAAATTCATTTCAACATAACTTAATAAAATACTAATATTTCACTGAATAGTTTCCAATTATTGTTTTTACATTTTATTCTTTGTTCTTTGGTAGGATGGGGGAGAGTGTGCTTAGTACACATTTCTGATTCGTCTGGATTTTGGATAAGTGTGCCAGGTGGAGTAGTCAATTTTCACAAATTGTGTTATATATTTTGCTTATATACCGTGTGAGGAAGATCAGAAGACCCGTTTGGTGCATCCATGTAAGGCTTGTGTTTTGTAGGGAAGATGACAATAAAAGTGGAGAATAATTAAAAAAAAAAAAGGGAGAATAATTTTTTTTTTAATGAATGATAGTTTATTGCATATTGACTCGAAGTTAGTCATGTCAAACTTGTACGAGTCTACAATATTCAATATTTCGTAATATTTCTACAATATTTCACATAATTGAAAAAAGGAACTTAATAATAATACTAATATGGTGAGAAAGTATAAGGCAATAACGACGTAAATACAAGCAAGTCCATAGTTAAAGACAGAGTGGGTCAAAGATATTATGAATTGACAACCACAGCAAAAAAGGTACAAAGTTTTATGTGAAAGGAGAAGAAAAAGTGAAGGGTTCATCTTTAAATATTTTTAAGGCACATATGTGCTTTTAGCGTCCTTTTCAACGTTAAGTAAATGTTCAGGCAAGCTGTTAAAATTGGTACAGTGTATTCTCTGTTACGTTCTCCATACACATTTTTTGCAAATGGTACTGTGTACCGGTAAGTAAAATGATATAATGGAGTAGTGGCCTGGATTTATTTCAAACACAACGAGCACTGGGGAAGGGGGAAGAATAAATTAAATGGTTTTATTTCAAACATAAGGCTCACCTGGGGAGACATGGTGGGGGGGGGGGAGGATAAATAAAATACAATAGTGACTCCGTTGGGTTTATTTCAGACAAGGAGTCCCTGGGGAGGGGGAGAGAAACAATGGATTATTATGTCTTGGGTTTATTTCTAACACTGAACCCCTGTGAAGTGGGGGGTGGGGGGGAGAGGAATAAATAAAATGGGAGTGTGATTCTGTTCTGTTTATTTCAAACACAAGGAGCCCCTGGGAGGGCAATACATAATTGGAGTAATGATCCCATGGGTTTATTTCAAACATACGGAGCTACTGGGGAGAGGAGGGGGAGAATAAAAAATGGAGTAGTAACACCTGCTGAATTTATCCCCCCCACCACCCGCCCTCCGGGGGGGGGGGGGGTGAGGGAATAAATAAAATGAAGTAGTGGTTCTGTTGGGTTTATTTCAAACTCAAGGCGCTGCTGGGTAGGGGATATAATAAATAAAGTGGACTTCGACTTGAATAAAGTGACGTTATTCCAACCACAAGTTGCTGCTGGGGAATAAATAAAATCACACCGACTAATAATTTGAAGGTTAAATGAAAACTAGAACATTGCTACTTTCGGTAGGAATGTTCAAGTTTTCATTTACGTCCAAAGTATTATTCGGTGCGATTAACTTGGCAAATGTTTTGGTGTGTTGATATCACTTCTATGAAGGGCTGAATCATTCAGAACTTTGCGGTTTCTTTTACCAGTTTTGTTTTTTGATAGGATTAAAATAAACAAAGGCATTTATCGCAGTTGTTGAGTTTTAAGAATGGAGTTGGAGCAAAGAACATTCTCACCAACAATTCGTCATACTATCACTACAATGGCTCAGTTACTAACAATGTAAATGGTCGTTGTACAAATATGTTCGGCAGATGGTTTGGCAACAATGTGGTAACACTCGCTTTATTGCAGCAACATAGAAGAATCCAGGTGTACACTAGTTAACACACTGGAATCCAAGTAGTAGTGACAAACGCTACAAATGTTAATTCTTTTGCCAGTGAAAAGTTGAAATTGGCACATTGTTGCCTCAACTAACAATTGTGCTGTGCGGTCATCTCAGAGGCGGTCATGCACGAAGGACAGGGTTTTATTTTTACAGATCGTTCAAGCCAGAGCGATAGAGTGAGAGCAGGAGATGGGACCTAAGCGGAGGGATATACGTGTGTTGGTCAGGGCGTCTGCTAGCCCGCTCTTAGCATTCTAATGCTATAGTAACTAAAAGAGATTGGGAGGGGAGGAACGGGAGAGGGGCAGTATTTAATTCAACTACCCATCCAAATTTAAGTGTGTAGCAAAGGGGAGGAGGGATGGGAGGGGGTCGTGGGAGGGAGGGATACAGCAGTGGGTAGGTAGGAAGAGAGATAGGTAGAGGAAGAGGACAGGAAGGAGAGGGATGGATAGTAGGACGGAGACAGGGAGGATGAGAGCAAAAAAAAAGAGTATTACAGGTAGAAAATTACCCGTCGCCATTGTTTGTTTTTTAGGGAGCACGAATCTAAACTGGGTTATCTGTCCCACCACGATGAGAGGGGGCAGTTAGCTGGAGAAATCCAAGCAGAGAACCCGTCGCCGTGAACGTTCATGCAACACTGAACGAAAACTAGGAAACCAGGGAAGGGGAAGGGGAGAGGGACAAAAAGAAGAAGGAACATGCAGGGAGAGGATGGGGGAAAAGGGGTTGTGGGGAAGGGTGGGAGAGGACGAAAGGGGAGTATTACCGGAAGAAAAATTACCTTCACAGTGAATGATCAGGCAATATTGAGCAAAATAAAAACTGGAGCGAAGCTGGGTACGACTGCTAGTAAAACATTAAACTTCTTCCAGAGTCGTGAGCAGGTCACCCTCATCTCAAGTGGCTTGTACACCCCAAGCAGTGTTTGTACCAAGTATGACGCTTTTGTCCACGGTGTACGGTAATGATTTCATGAAAAACTGACCCTAAGATACTGGACTATCCTACTTGTTAAAGGAGCGCACCTGGTGTAAACCCCTCGGCCCCCTAAATACCCATAGCAGCAATAGTAACTACTGCCACCAGACCCTTAAATAGAAACACTAAGCCAATGTGACAACAAACGAGCCAGTGAAAGAACATGGCGTCATACTAGACCAGCATACACTATGCCGGAAGCAGCTGTTAATGAATACTGTGCCTGTTGACAATTCCATACCTGAAAAGTGACTTCGTCTGACCAGCAGACCTTCGACACCAAATGCTCATATCCTGCTAACATCTCTGGGAATTTCAAACAGAATCTAACCTGTCTAATCTTCTTTTCAATGCCTGGTTCAATGTCCACTGCTGATGCCACGGTGGCACCATCTAGTGACAGTGATATCATTAACTGTTACAGCTTGCACCCAGGTGAACGAGGATGTGCCAGATTTTCGATAATAATAGCAACATTAAGAGCATACTTGTTTGTGTCATTACAAGAAATTTCTTTGTGTATTCTTTCACTTCCTGCAAGCAAACACTAGATAACGCTAGATATGCTGCTAGATGCTGCAGACATTCATTTGGTGACAACCCGCCTTTAAAACTACCGGAATTGAATAAGATTTGATTATTGATGATGCGTTGCAATATTGCAAGCTGTGATAATGTTATAATATTGAACAATGTACATGTGTTATTGGAAAGTGCGTTTACTTATCAAAACTCGCTCAAACCCACTTATCAACAAAAGCATTGTTTAAAAGTGACCCAAAATCAACTTAATCAGCAAAAGCATAGTTTAAAAGTCGCCCAATACGGGATTTATCTTTTGTTTGTTAGTTTTTTAGGGAGCACGAACCCAAACTGGGTTATCTGCCCACGACGATGAGAGGGACAATTTAGCTGGAAAAATTCAAGCGGAATTTCAGAGATCTGTGACATGCCACTATCGACATGAGCACTAGATACCACAGCGCTCTTCTCCTCCCGAAAATGCCAAGGAGCGGCCAAACGATGAAAAAAAAAAACCCCGAATGTATGGTAATAATAGAAGAGCTAAACAAGATGAAGAAGTTTGATTGGCGGTACCACAAGACAGTGTCGGATTGAGCCGCCCGGGAACCTGGGGATTCCCGGGAAGGCCCCTCATTACAGGAGGCCCTTGTTTAAAGAAAAAAAAACCTTAGAAAAGTTTGAAATGAATTCGTATTGAAAATGAAAATTGCTCCTCGAAGTTGTAGGAATACGTTTCAAATTCATTCCCGTAGTTGAGGTGGAGGAATGGGGGGTCGGAGCCCTGGAATCTATTGCTAGCTTGCAGGGCTATGCCCCTATCCCCCCCCCCCCCCCCCCACACACACATTCACTACAGATCTTTGTTTCAAAAAAATGGTATTTGAAAAGAAACATCTCTGTTAGGGAAAAGTTTCAAACTCCCACAATTTAAAAAAATACTCTAACTTGCAACAATCTCTTCCCCTTCCACCGTAAAGGTGCCCCGAGGCCCCTGCAGTACATTCTTGGGGAGGTCCAACCCCTCCCAATCCGACCCTGCCACAAGAGCAGCAACCTTCACTTTCAGTGTTTTGTTATTCATACAACAATTCAATACTTTTATGTGTTGCACACAGAAATTATACCAGACTCTGCCATCTGATACCGTTTGGTCGGCTCATAATACCCAAGTTCGGAGAGTTCACCTTTTTGCCATATTTGGGTTCGGGGACTATTCAGGGCCTCCAGTAGAATGGGGGGCCTCGCTGAAGAACGTTTCCAAAACAGGCTATACTCTCTGGGCATTGATTTGCGCACGACCTTCACTTGCATTAATCCGTCCCGGGGTATTTTCGGCTGTAATATCCCAAGTTCTTCTCTGAAATAGATAATTCGTGCGTTTTGGCGCTAAACTTGTTTCAAGATTTAATTTCCCGAGACCGAAGGAAATACATTTCATAGAAGCACGAATGGGATTCGGTTTGAGAATTTTTGTTTTCCTTCCGCAAAGTGATTTTCCGAAGTAATTTCTTTTTACAGTTTTAATTTCGATTTACGACGTCGATTTACGTTTTACGAAGTAATTTTAAAGTACGTTGTTTAAAGGGCAATTATATCCATTTTGACATGCATGCTTTACTTTTGGATCATTTACACAATAACTAAAACAAGAATTGCGGTAAGAATACGTTACGTACGTCCGATACAACAATTTAATTATTGCATCACCAAAACACGACACGGAGACCGCCATTGTTCTGCTGGAACGCTCAGAAATTAATGCCGACAGATGTCACTTTTCGATTTCGGCTTGCAGCCGATTGAGATAGCTCTATTGGCTGTGAGAGCTCGAACGTCTGACGGCCTTAGCTGGTCGACAGTTGTAGTGGCCAGCTAAGGCCGTCGGACGCTTGAGGGGCGTATTTTCCCGGGGTGGGGTTGGGGGGAGGGACTTTTTTCCTGCCGGCGTTTTTTCCAGGAGCGTTTTTTCTGGGGCCGTTTTTTCCGGATACCGTTCAAATGTATGTAAATGTTGCCAACACAGTCAGGAAATCTTGTAAACGCCACATTTTAAAACGGATTTTTAGCAAGAGATTGACCAACGGAAAGTAAATATACCTTTGGGGCCGTACTTGATATGGAGGATCGACAAAAATAGCGGTGGGAGGAATGTACCTTTAATAGCATCCTGCGATTATATGATCCTTTGTGCGCTTAAAATAACAATGACGTTTAATCTGTGTCTTTACTATTTTAATAGTTTGCTTATAATTACCATGAGATCAAAAATCTAAAAGACTAATGAGGTAAAAATTAAAATTATTTGTGCCAATAGATAGCCGAAGAAAAATTATAAGATACTAGCCTAAAATATTATAAAGTGTGATGTTAAAATACGAAAATCTTTCCGGTTTACGACGACATAATGTTTTTTTTCATGCTGTTTCATCAACTACGCCCAAGTCCAACCTAAGACAGTAGCTGTATTCCTAGCTGCGAGAAACGCAGCTACTATCCTATCTCAGTTGACCATGTCTTACTACTCTGAGTCCTGCGAAACGGCACGATGGTAACAAGCGCAGATGGCGATCTGAGCGTGGCTGTCATAATGCAGGTGGTATGTACCTTTTACTAAAAGTTAACGAATTCCCACAGTAAACAACGACGCACGAACTGCAATGCAAGTGAACCAAGGGCGACCGAAAGGGCAAAAAAAAGGGAGGGTGTAAGCTGTTGTAGTCACATTTCTTGAGGGGTATTTTTTTTTTGGGAGGGGGGGGGGGGCATGCCTTACTTTGCCGAATTAGTGTTACGGATTCACGAAAAGCCTTTCAAAAGATCCTTTGATTCATGGCTCTGTCTACCAAAAGATCACAAAAGGCAAAAAAGGAAAAGAAAAAGGGTCGAAGGTGGGGGGTGGGAGATCAGTCCCAATAGCCCCAATGTAGTGGCGCCCTTGGCAAGTACTAAGTCTAAGTACGGAAGCACAACAAGGCTTGTACGAAAACTTGGCGGCTGAACTAATAAGACACGTATCATATTAACCATATCCGCATCTCGAGTTCTTACTAAGTATAGTGTCCTTGGTCCAAGTGACGTCATACTTGAGATGACGCTTGGACAGAGTTCTGCGTAGTAGCCCGTCTGAATGATAATTGTCTAATGTGTTTTTAACTTTTTTTTTTCTGTGTTTTAAAGTCTCATCATTAAACAGCCTGAATGACGAATCGCGGGAAAACCATTAAAGCAAAATTCTTTGCCGGTATCTAACAACTCCCTAATGCCGGTTTACTCATTCATATCTTTCTCTTTCCTACTTTTTACTCTTTTCCTCCTACTGACAAACCATTAAACTGAAATAAACAAGGAAAAATAAAAAGTAAATAAATAAAAGCGATCATCAATTTCAAGTTACGTTTTGTACTGCATATTGAAACTAAGCAGTATTTTTTCTTTTAATTTCCTTTTTACCTCTCTTTGTATTGTTCTTGTTGTTCTGGCTACTCGGTCTTTTCCTGCAAAACTAACAAAATAAAAAATGTTAGTACCTCCGTTCCTATTCAATATTTTTCGGCCAAACTTGGTCAGATAGTAGATAAGGTATGGAAGGTATATTTATACCAAAAATTGTACAATTCTGTGCAAGAGTAAAGGTAAGGAGCCACACGTAAGTCTGAAAACTGTTTACTTGTTGTTGTTCTTCTTGTTTGTCAGAATATTTTTTACACTTTGGTTGGGGGGCAGCCCCACCCCCCCCCCCCCCCGGCCCGGGGAGGGGGGCGGAGTTCATCGAAAATTTGGAGGTCACAGTTTCAATCCCTCACCCCAGCCAGACGTAGATATTGACCAGACCCTTAATATTGAGGTTTCTTCGTTCCCGGGGCCTATGCAGCCAATTACAACGAATTGCAAAGATTTCTACCGTGTGGGGAATATTCCTCAGTAGGCTGAAATCAGCTAAACTCTGGTTGAAGTTAAAGATACAGTCTGACAGTGAGCGGCTATTTTTGTTTTGTTGGTGGTTTTTATTTAAGGGAGCCGAACCCAAACCGCATTTTTGTTGTTGTTTTTATTTAATGGAGCTGAACCCAAACCGGGTTATCTGCCCCATTGTAGACGTCGATAGGTACAATTTATCTGGAGAAATCCAAGCGGAAAACCCAGGATCTTTGACATGCCACAATCGACATGAGCACGAAACACAACAGGGACTTTCTCATCCCAAAAATGCCAAGGGTAGGCTAAGGCCAGGACTCCTTGTTTGTTTGTTTGTTTTATTAGAACTTAAAGGGATACACCTCCCAGCGCCATTTTTCTCTATCCTCCACATCAAGTACGGCCCCAAAGGTCTATTTCCTTACCGTTAGTCTTTCCCTTGCTAAAAATCCTTTTTAAATGTGGCGTCTAGGAGATTTTCTGTTGAATATAATGTAACTTTATTTACTAACGACCCGTCAATAAATCATGCATTGCGCGTGTATAATCATGACGTTTCATCTCTGTGTGTACATCTACTAATTTTCTAATAATTGCCATGAGATCTAAAATCTAATAGACTAATGCGGTAAAAATTAAAATTAATTATTCCAATAGATCGCCGAAGCAAAATCGTAAGACACAAGTCTAGAAAATTATAAATTGTGATTTTAAAATACGAGAATCATTCCGGTTTTTGACGACACAATCTATGGGTTCACGCTGGCTGGACTATTAGGCGCAATGCCAATTGAGACAGTAGCAATGTTTTTCACTGCGAGGAACGAAGCTACCGTCTCAGTTGACCTTAGCTGTGGTAAATAGGCGGATGTGATCGTCGCGTGGGTGTTGTGAAGCAGGCGGAAGGGTATCAGGCAGGTGGTATGTTGCTTTAAAGGCGCCTGTTCACAGTTTCGATAGCGTTGCCCATATTCTAAACACAGCATCCTCGTTCCAGATTGGCCATCATCCTATAGGCGTGATCTCGTTTTCGTTATGAAAATCGCAGCGCTGCTCGAATAGTATTGTTCTATTTTTCATTTACCGCCGTTTTCTTTATATTGCTCGAAGATTCTGCGGTGCTGCGGTGCTGTCTAGGAGTTGAAAAGGTGAAAAGGCGGGTAATTGTGGAGTTTAAGTGAACCACTCCAAATCACTCAATTTTTTTACTAATCGACACATATCATCATCCTTTTACCAAATCACATTAACAAACCGGGGAGAAACGTGTTTTAAGGTGTAAAAAAACCCATTGAAAACACGTAAAACGATAGGTTACGATCGTGTTGAAGCGCCGGCCATATCGCAGGAGACAGAGTAACGAGAAAACCTGATTTGCATCTCAATGAAAGCAGACGGAAATTACCTAACCTAACCTAACAAACCTTACCTACCTAACCTAACCTAACCTACCTAACCTAACCTAAAAAAAATAACAACAAAAAACGCAGCCAGCATAGTTTGGAACATTACTTTTCGTTTTCGCAATGCCAACTTTTCGTGCTACTCTGAATCCCGGAACATGGCCGCCGCTTTCCACGGCCGGGCCCACCGTTTTACGTGGTTAAAAAACGTGTTTGGAGAGCTAAAAAACGTGTTTACATAACAAAAAAAAAACATTTCCCCCCATTTTTGTAACGTGAAATGAGAAGAGGATGAAGATTTAGGTCGGTACGTACCAAAATTGATCGATTTATCGTGGTTCGCTTAAACTCCACAAATACCAAAAGGCGCTTCTAAATGACCTACAGAATTGTACTCCACGACCGTATGAGTTGGCAGTACGTTTAATTTGTTTTTTCATGCTCTAAATCAGTGGTTTTCAACGTATGGGTCGCCACCCCAAATGGGGTCGCGTGCATCCTCTCGGGGGTCGCGATACATAAGCAGGAAAAAAATTATATTCCTTTTTTTTAAATCTTTTAATCTTAAATTTTTTTTCCCTGAAATTTAATCATTAATACAATTAATTAATTGTAAAATACTTACAATTAATTAATTGTATTAATGATTCTTCTAAAATCTAATTCTAATTATAATCTCTCCAGTCTAACAAATCTTTCTAATCTAAAAACAACTTTGTATATTCTATAAAATACGAAGGCTATTTTGTTTTTTTTAACGAGCAAATGACGACGCTTAAAATGCTTAAAATGCAAAAAAAAAAAAAACGTTGTCTCCCCGGACCCCGCTGGGGGAGCTCACAACGCTCCTCCAGACCCTCTAGTTGTGAAACCAACGGGCGCAGGAATTTACTTGGGGGAGTGAGGTCGCGAAAAAATAATTTTTTTTTTTTTTAGTGGGGGTCGCGGTTTGAAAAAGGCTGGGAACCACTGTTCTAAATAAAGCACACATATTACAAAAACGTACTTTTACCGATGCAATTCTTAGTTACGCACTTTTTATTTCCACCTCTTATTCCTACAACAAAAATGCGCTAGGTAATCGTATTTTCGAAGAGCTGTCTCAAATTTTTAATATTTCGTTGTCCTATCAATGCGACGGCCATCCATATACACGGTAAAGAAGAAATTGGCGTTGAAACTCCCACCAACCAGGTGAATGAGTGCGCATGTGCAGTCACGGCGCGATGAATAAAGGCAGTTGCCTAATTCCTTTCTGTGCAAAGGCGGAGAAAAAAGCGTGCAGCAACGGTCGCTTGGCAACGTGCTGGCGGTGTGCCCCCATCCCACAAGCCGATTCACCTGGCCGATCACCGACGTACACACCTGGAGTAACGCCGGTAAGCATACTCTTTAGTTGAAGGCAAATTAGGGCAATGACTAATGAATGAATGCTGTTGTAGCCTACAAAGGAGCTAAACTACAGAGATAGGCTACTCTTCGTTATCGTAGTTCTCATTATCTTATTATCATAAAAAAAAAAAGGCTATTATATGTCTGATTTTAAGTTGACAGTTCGAAAAATGTGATACTTCGGGCCTGTCATTTAAATTATTTTAATGGCACAATCTACACACAAGACAAGAATAGCTTACTTAATCAATAACAGTTATAAAATAATTTTTTTCATCGAGTATTTCTATAGATTATGTATGTAGAGATCTGTAACTTTTGTCCAATTTGAATTGACCGTTTCGGCTGTAGTACTTTTTTGACAAAGGTGCCAAGCTGGAGAATACGTTGGGTGTTGTTTTCAGTTGCTGGTAGGCAGATTATTATATTCCGCCGCAAAACCGCTAACTCATTGCGAAGAGATCACTCTAGCTGATTTAACACATCAGTAAAAATAGTGTAGAGACCACATCGCAAGTTTAAAAAAAAATATATAAAATCATGCTCGTTAACATAGAACAATGCAGTAAAATTGTGCTACGCAGCGAAGCTGCCATACAGCTAGCGCTTGTTTACCCGTTTGTAAACGACCGGTTGTCCGTTTTTTAGTGCATTGTAACTTTGAAGCGGTGTGGAATTATTGCAGTAACGTTCCGCAACTGTGCTTGTGTAGTTTGAGATAATGCAGTATTGATGACATAAAACGCCCCATTTGTAGCAACCATCACTAAGCCTAAACAATGCTTTCTTTTGATATGTTTACCATTTTGTTTGAACGTGTGTCCACATATATGTATTATTTGTTGTTTCTCATTTTAAAAAAATGTTTCATATAAAGCGCGATGTCATTTATAATGTTGTTGAAACTTTAACAACAAATGACAGACTTACACGAACAATTTGCCATATTCGAACATATGTTTTCATGTTCATAGATGACAGCTACATACTGTGACATGGTTGTTATGTCTATCATTGTTCTGTTCGTAATAAATTCAATGGCGTCTTTAAAGGAGGGTGGGAAGAATGGTGTCAACGGGGGACAAGTGCCCCAACCGAAAATATTTTCGAGTACGAATAAGTTCACAAAAATCACCGACAAAATGTTTTGCCGCCTAATGTCTGCTAAGTACTATGAGCATTAAAGTAGTGCAAATAGTTGAGTGCGTAGTCTGCAAATTGTGTAACTTCCCTTATTATATATATATAAAAAAAATTATTACTGTAGGTTTAACTTCAGTCTTGGAGGACTTCGGATGTTCCTGTATGTTTCCACCTCGGCTTCCATTTACAAGGAATTTTTTCCCTTTATTATGTAACAACGTTCATAGAAAAAAAATGTAAGGCAGGGAAAAGTAATAGTATAGGAAAATTTGGTATTTCAAATGAGGGTTGCGATTTTCTCAAATAACGGTTGTTTAAATAAATATTCATATTTTAAGCACACCTCGCCATTTTTCTCGTTTAAAATGTAATTTGTAGCGTGAGTCAATAAGTACAGTATCTAATATTCTGTTGAAACCGGTTGAAACAGTCAAGTAATACATTTCAAAATTTAGACATTTGTTAAAATTGTGATAAAATTTTATGAGACTATTATAAGAAATAAGTAGGATAAAAAGGGGACATTTTGTTACATTCTAATAAAAGGGAAAAAAGAGGGAAATATATTGTTTACATAGAAAAATCGTTAAAAAGGTGAGTGGAAGCACTGTCCTCCTGGGGTCTACTAAATTGTGGGGAACCTAAGCCTGCTTTATAGTGGCGGACTGGCCAGAGAGGGAACTCCCTCCTGGCCTCTGCATTCAAGTGGACCCTAACTACAGATTTAAAAAAAAAATTGTTTGGCTGTCTTTGTTTTACCCTAAACACAAAAACACATAGAACGTTTGTGAGACGTTAACCTATTTCACCTAATTTATCAGTTTCATATTTATTTCGAGCACACGAACTGCTGCTCATGGAGAACAATTTTCTAACTTATGGTTTCAAGTATAGGTTATCACGATTCACGTTTTCTAGCATCATTTTACCCGTATACAGTCGCGTAGTTTTAACCAAGATGTTCTGGTTGTATCCCACTTCCTGAAGTTTCCGTCCTGGCCTTTGACCGTGCCAGTCCTGCCCTGCTTCGTGTGCCTCGTAAATCTGGCTCTGTCCGACTCGGTTATCACTGAGCACATTTCTGTATATTCACTGACTAGTTCAGCGCAATAGCCACAGCTCATCAAAGTGTTTCCTAAAACGCGCGACTCATTTTCCAATCTCTTGTGTGACGTCACTGATGACGCATCATACTCATCGGCTCTTCAGGCGGTTTTTCCGCTAAACCGTCGACTAAAGATGACGACTGCAGAACTACAGTTCTTCCTCGCTAGTTATGTAATAGATAGTCGTGACTAATCAGCGGTTACCGTCGATGAGTTTGCTCATTTGCGAGAACGGCGCCGGGTTGGGGCATTCCTCCATCGAGGGGTGGGGGTTGGGGGGGGGGGGGGGGCTAGCATGGTACGCGAAGTTTACTTTTTCTTGTTAGTACGAAAAATGTCACAGTTTGCAAACGTGCCTGTTTATGCTGGTAGTAATGGGGTGTGCTGGTTTAATTTGTGTTGTGTACGGTAGTTTTGCAAAGTCGGTCATTATATGTCACATGGTGGAGCAGGGGTTGTGTAGACCCCGAAAAAAGTGTTAGATTGTCAAAAAAGTGTGAGTTTTCAAAATTAACCCACGGTGACATGTGTGGGTTTCAGATTAACCGTATATATTTAACGACTACACTTTTAGCGTGTGGATGTGTTATTGTGACGTCACCACTGTGCATAAAGTATGTATTCACAAATGATGGCGTTTATCGTTACACAAAGATTCCCCACAAGTTACTTGACTATAAGAAATAAATGTATTTGCTGGCCGGTACTTAAATTAAAACTACTTAGTAACGCCCTTGACAACGCAAGAAGCTTGACGTCAGTTTTTATGGAAGCGGCGTAGTTGGGTCTTATGGACCGATGATATTCCTAATTCATTTGGGACAGTGGCTCTACCACAGGGGCTTGTAGTGCACTGCGCACAGTTTTGATATGGAGCATATAATTTATTCTAAGGGTGGATGCACAGTAAAAAAAATGGCCGAGTCGGGCGCTGTAATCCATCACACACTGGAACAGGATCTAAGAACAGTTCAACACTCATCACTCCTTAGGGTGGTTCCCACCACAAGCACGTGTTGATGATGATAACCATCTCATCGTATGGATGTCGGAACTCGTATGGTGTAGAAGATTGTACCTTAAATTAGAAGTTTGTATCATAATATTAGAAATTAAAGGTACACCTGGCCTGCCTTATAACATTCCGCATGCCTTTTAACAGCCACGTGCTGATCGTCATCCGCGCATCAGCAGCGAAGAACGCAGCTACTGTCTCAGTTGGCATTGCGCCTAATAGACGCACCAGCATGAACGCATTAATTGTGTCGTCACAAACCGGAATGATTCTCGTATTTTAACATCACAATTTATACTTTTCTAGGCTATTGTCTTATAATTTTGCTTCGGCGATCTATTGGAATAATTCATTTTAATTTTTACCGCGTTAGTCTTTTAGGTTTTTGATCTCATGGTAATTATTAGCAAATTAGTTCATGCACACACAGAGATCAGTGGTTATTGTAAGCACGCAAAGGATTAAATACGTGCGTGCCGCAGTAAATATAGTTATGAATATTTGCTAACTATATTTACTGCGGCACGCACGTATTTATAGTAGCAATTATTCAACAGAAAATCTCCTAGGCGCCACATTTTAAAACGGATTTGTACGAAGGGATTGACTAACGGTAAGTAAATAGACCTTTGGGGCCGTACTTGATGTTGAAGATCGAGAAAAATGGCGCTGGGAGGAATGTCCTTTTAATTTAAGAAATCGCATCATTGAAACGAAGTATGTAAGCGCAGAGAGATAATTTAACCTTTCGTTATTCTTTTTTCCAATTCTAATTAGGGGCACTTCAAAAACCACGTGGCCGTTTTTTAAGCCATTATTAACCACCCCTCCCCCTTGTGTGGTCATCTGTGGCCAAATCTTGGACCCCCCAAAAAACCACGTGGCTGATAGCCACCCCCCCCCCTTCACATACTTAAATAAAAATTACATCTTAATATGTTTTCGACAAATCCGGTACCACTTCATATAACATTTGTGTTATTGTGCTGTACCAAATTTGGTGAATTGATTGTGTTCGACATGAACCCAACAAAGTAGCCCCGTACTCCACTTTCGATTTTAATAAATGCAGCTGTTTGGTTCATCGTGTGAATATAGTCACCAATTTTTTTTTACTATCTGCAACGGCCGCTAGACCAAACTTCATCCTTGAAGATTTGTAACCGAGACGGAAAGTAGAAAATTGTAACTTCATACGTTCATTATTGCGTAGGTCATCACTGTATTGAAATGTCCCAGTGAAGCACTCAACATTTTAGCCGCACACTATTTAAATGAATTTAGTACAAGTGTGGGAAACGCAGTCTTACGTTGTTGAGGATTTCTAAGGCAAGCCACGGTATCTTTCACTACTATGCAAGAAATTTAGTTCGGTTGACTGGGAGCTGAGACGTTAAGGTCGATATAAGAACAATATAAGGCTGTTTGAGATGCTATGCGTAGAGACTCTTGTACGGTAGATCATCAATTCATTGGTGCAGTAAGGGCTTTCCCTTCAATGCAATAGCCACGTGGTTTACTTGGAAACCTCCCCTCCCCCCATTGTGGTTACATGTGGCCGAAAGCCGGCCCCCCCCCCCCCCCACCCCCCGGCCGACCACGTGGTATTTGAATGGCCCCTTAGCCTGTTAAAACTCAGATGGCCATAATTTTGACACGCTGATCGCCCAAAATACAAAACGAGATTACAATGAAACTGTTGTTACGTAGCGTTAGGGTGAGAGTGAGGAGGGGTCTGGAAAAAAATAGTGGGGAGGACGTCACGGATTTTTCGAGTCCTTTTAAGGGTGAGGATATACCTTTTTAAACCCTGTCAGTAGCGGTTAGTGAAAAAAATACCAACCAAGCTAAAGGAAAAATATAATTCTGGGGTAAAAAAATTGTACTTTCAGCATGATTTGTTTCGTAGATTTTTGTTTTCTTTTTATCTTCAACCTTGTTGCAAAAAAACCTTATTCTTATTCACGATAGCCATGATTAAGCTTAAAAAATGCAGCATTCCATAAAAAATAAAGTTCGGCCAGCAAATAGCTTTCGACGAGTGAGAAGAAACTGTTTTCCCAGTATTTTCTGTATTCAAATTAAATAAACCAGAATCCGGGTTGATATTTCCCCAACTGGTATGAACATGTATCACATTTTCGAGGAAAGGATAAGGTCGATTTAAAACATGTTCTCGAAAACATTCAAAGAAGTGTTCTTTAAGTCCTTTTTTCAGTTTTAAAACGTTTTAATTGATAAATGCTTATTAGCAGGCAGAACTAAGACCACCATCAAGATTAAGTAACATAGATTAAGTTTTAAAAACGCCTTGTTTTCTTGGAGCTCCCATCGTGTAGAGTGGAAAAGGAGTTGAAGTTGTCAGTCTTAACTGATACTCGTATCTCGTTCTGTCAATACAGTTTCTAAAAAATTTTTGGCGTCTTGGGTCTTCATCTTACAAGACTTATGTTGACTTTGTTACTTAATCTTGACGCTGTGTCTTAGTTCTGCCTGCCAGAGTATGCATTCATCAAATCAAAATTTTTAATACTGTTCCAGCTGTCAGCATACAAATAAAAAAGATTACACACAGCATCTTTAAATTTTTTCGAGAGCATGTTTTAAGTCTTCTCCATGGAAATGTGGCGCACGTATTGTTCTCATAGTTGGGAAGTTTGCAACCTGGACTACGACTTATTTGATTCGACACAGTAAATCATTTACCAGTAGCGTGGAATGAGTGCACAAAATCTTACTGGGGAAACTCGCAGGAAGCTATTTACTGATCTGACTTTATTTATTACAACGAAATGCTGCATTTCTTACTGGAAGACTTGGTTTCGATTCCCAGCCACGTGATATTCTTTCGTCTAGAGCCGCACACTGCCTTCAGTGCAGTTCCCGGATAATACGATGGATGTTTGTTTATTTGGCATCGGTATAGTATCTCTCTTGATTAATAAGGAAACCGTCAATTTCAGCAACGACGGTGAAAATTGTTAGGCCTACTGTAGGAAGAAGTCTTTATCTTGTCTCGGATTAATAAACAATCATCCGTCGTAGTATCAGAGGGGGCTACAGTTAAAAATCATTGGGCGGCATCATTCTCGTCTGCCGTCATTCGGCCGGGCAAAACGGGATGCTTAATATCGCTAACAAACCGTTAGAGGCCTAATCCAGGGAAGCTCTTCTTTCCAGGAGGGGGGAGCAGAGACCACCAAAGCGTGCTTATACCCTTTGAAAACCACTCATTAATGCTCAGCCTTTGTCATATGTAGGGCAAAAAGTCTGCGGGTCAGCAATTTGCATTGACCACGATGAATAATGCCACTTTTGTATACGTGTGTAGAGTAGTTCATTTTAGTCTTAATGCGCCAGTATGACATCATTAGTGAAGCATCAACCCGTAGCCAAGTCTCTACTACTGTGAATTTCAATTCAAAAGGGTGAGCCGACAGTTCCTTTACAATTTGCAATTTGTATACGTTTTTATTTTATCATCGACAACCGTTCTTAATCGCAAGTGAACTGGATACGACATACAACGCTGTGTTCGAGGTTGTGTTCGAGGTAATTCCGAACATACAGTATATAGACGACAACCCAAACGAGAAATGCAATGCTAACGTACAGTATAATTGGACACTGAATTTTGAACACTTCTTTGCCACACAAGCATTGATTGATGCAGCGTTTTTTCCTGGCCCAAAACTCCATTGGTCGGTTTAACATGAAACTTGCCTCATTCGAACGATCTCTATAGCTGAGAAACGCACACCAACAATGCAACGTGGTTCTATTTCAACAATTGAAAGATGTTTGCACAAATATTGACTTCT
This sequence comes from Lithobius niger, assembly GCA_023313725.1. Lineage (NCBI taxonomy): Eukaryota > Metazoa > Arthropoda > Chilopoda > Lithobiomorpha > Lithobiidae > Lithobius > Lithobius niger. Next base: position 8,962 of record JAHWFP010059883.1, on the reverse strand, counting down.
ACCAGGAAGGATTAATCCGTATGTAGAATGCAGTACAACATTTAAAGTCTTCAAATTTCTATGTCCAATATTGTACTTTTAGCCTCGTTATGTGAAACGTCAGAAAAGGGATTCATAAATTCACCTCCTCTTCCACATTCGGAAATCTCAGGAAGCGGAAAGTAAATGTCAAAAAAGGTTTAAAAAAACCAGATTTAAGCCGTTAAAAAGTATACAAACTTTCTTAAACGTAATCATTGTTTCACCCCCCCCCTCCCTTAAATATTTTGTTTTCGACGCCCCTGTGGCACAAGGAGTGAAAAATCTCTTAACTGCTGGGTTCGTATATACAGATCCTTGAAAACGAGGAAAACTCCTGGAAAGTGAAAATATAGACGTGCAGGCATTGAAAAGTGCTGGAAAAGAACTTGGAGCCGTGTCGAGTCCCGAATTTTTTCCCACTTGTTCTTACAAAACCTACCACTCTTTTAAACGAAACTTGAGATCGTTCTAAAAATGGAAAATATACTTCCGAGTTTGCGCAAATTATTAGCTGTGGAGCAACAATATTAAAATATCAATCAATTTCTTGCATGGAAATTAGAGACATATACATTTTTTTGGAAAAAGAAGTTCCTTTTATCGATTTTAAATTCGGATCGAATTGTGAAAGCATGCATGTTTGGGTAGTGTGTTCTGATAGTTCATTGCTATTCGATCAGTTTTGTTAGTTTTAGTTCATACAATGAATAGCAAATTAGTGTACGAAAAGCGTTCCGTCAATGCAACGAACTGCTCCAGTAAAGTATACGAAGTAACAAACTATGAGTTTCTGCTTTTCCGCATTTCCTATATTTCTTCAAAAATTCCCTATTTTTCTATTGTTCTCGTATATGCGTATTTGGACGTATACGCTTCCCTATGTTTTTAATGATGCCTGTTCTTCCTTCATAGTTAAAGTGCTTTACGAGCTCTTAAAAGATAGATGTAGGCCTATTTGGTCAAATATTTTTTTAACAGCGTTTAAAAAGTTTACTGGAAGTATGATGGGAATCTCGTTGACCCTTCTGTTACATGAATTAATTTCTGGTATTTCTTTTTTTTTTTAACTACCATGGTATTTGGGCCGGTCGTGGGTTTCGAACCAGCATTCATTTGGTTTGGAGACGAGGTTGCTGACTACTGGGCTGCCACCGCTTGCTTTGCTCGGGGTCTCCGGGAACCCCTGACAAAGCTCGTGCTGTGTTCTGGACTCTGTTTTTTGACCGTGAAATGGCGTGTTGTTTTATCAAACGCAACACCCTGCAAGTGAGGGTTAATCCATACGCGAAGTTCATTTGAATACCTAAAAGTTACCGTCGGTGCGCGTGATTAACTCTTACGGTAAACTCAAAATTCTTGTAATGTTATACTTCATCAAAACAAAACCCACTTGGGTGAAAGAATGTGCCAAGTTTCAGGCAATACAAGTAGTGATAGCGGAATAAAAATGGCTGCTACCAAGTTTTCTAAATGGTGTACCAAGCCTAACCCATGTATTGATTGAAAAGTGTTCCCCTTTGGAAATTAGTGATGTCACCCCCACCAACGAACAACCACTAAACTGATCCCACCGGCTGAATTAACCGCTTAAATGAAAACTCTGACCATTGCTACTATCGGTAGCAGTGGTCAAGTTTTACTTTTTACGTGTGAAGTAATAGTCCGTGGGATTATCTTGGCGGTTCTTTGTTGGCGGGGGTGATACCACTACTTCCTAAGGGGAACACTTTTCGGTCAGTACACGGTTTAGGGTTGGTACATCGTCTCGGTGGCATGTATAGACTAGGGTGGGCCCTTGGCACAGTGCTAAGGGTGGGCCCCTACGGGGGTACATCGACTATAGTGTGGCCCAGAGAGGGGGATCTGGGGGGAACCCCCCCCCCCAGGAGTTGGGACATTTTTTTGAAAATCCACAATAAAATTATGCAAAATGCTTAACTTTGGACCATTCAGCAACGGTTGGTTTTAAGACTTTCCTTTTAAGTTTGCTTGCATTTGGCCGAGGCCCCCAACACAGTGGGCCCCTGGCACCTGCCAGTCTGACTCTATGGTGTACACGCCACTGCATCGTGTAGAAAACTTAATTTCAGCCATTTTTATTCTGACATCACTACTTGTATTGCCTGAAACTTGCTGTGTTCTTTCACCCAAGTGGGTTCTGTTTGTGTTATCACTTCTTTTGTAGTTTTTATATATAAATATTTTTGGCTTACCTAAGTTAGCCATGTATTTATTTATATGAATTTCTTACAACAGCAGTAAAGCGTTTTTTGTGTATTTTTGTTACTCTACTGCACTTGTGCCCTATTTTTTCGTATTCTGTAACGCTGCTATACAGACTAACTAAAAAAAATTGAACATTTATTTTAAAACTCCTTATTTTCATCTACGTTCTGCCAAAAGATGCTTTGCTTTTCTTTATTTCTGAGGTTCAGAAATCTGAATTCTTTATTTCTTACTTTTTGTCTTCCTGCAACCTGCTGCTAATCGCTAAACATTATAATTATCCATGATCAAAATCTTCATGGGACGTGCGTACCTAATTACTTAACCAACAGATTTTGAATTGTAGGTGGATCTAACGCGATCGCATTTAACTTCTAGAATTTTCTCTCTGATCATGTAGAACGTCTAAATGGATCACAGCTGAATTAACCACTTAATTTATGCACATTATCAGAGCAGTTGGACTGATTATTTAACAGCCATGTCAGTGGCGGTAACGCCTTCATGCATCACTGGAGATGATTTTGTGAATTATCGCCTATTGACCAGTTTAATACGTCTCGGGCTTTAATTATTTCGGTTCTTCTATCGTACCATCATCGCAACTAATTTTTAACTCGTTTTAATCCTTCTGTCACGTTTATTTGATTAATTTGATGGGTGTTGTAAATTAAGATGATTTCTCTTGATGAAGTGAAATTATTCGGTGAACTATTTAGAAATGTACCAACTGGCACTAGTTACCGTCTAGTGGAGGAGCCAAGTGTAATATTTGGAGGTTAAACTCATGTGTGAGGTTAAAGAAACTCAATTTCGTTTATTCAAATTACAGAATACCAGGAAAGAGTTGTGGTGTGAGCTTAGTAACGAACCAGGAGCACAATCCAACAAAGTGAAGTGACGAAAAAATTCACACGCTATCATGATCTCACACACACTTCAAATATGCACAAACAAATTTAGAACACACACAAACACATTTCAAACATTTCAAACACAAATTGTATCCACTTTCTGACATTACCAGTGAGTAAATGTATACTTATTATCTGGAATTGGAGTTCAAATTATAGTTCGTTTCATTCTAGTTCGTTAATTGCGTATTCCTTCACAACTGTGAGCACCAGGGGAATACGTGCTCTAATGTATTTTTTAATAAACGGGGTTTTTTGTTGAGTTAATTTATCAATATAGCTGCAAACTTTCTATGAGAGTGAGTGAGTAAGCGAGTGCTTGGCCCCTCTGTTGTATCAGGGCGCAGGCCGACACGATGAGAGAGAAAATTTAGCTGGAGAAATCCAAGCGGAAAACCCAGGGTCTTTGACATGCCACAATCGACACGACCACGAGGCGCCACAGGGCCTTTCTCCACCAAAAAATGCCAGGGGGGCAGCCGACGCAAGGCTGGGAACGGACCTCCAGGACAGAAAACGATCGTGTTATCCGCCAGCCTGTTCAATATAACAAACTGACGTGAACTCCAGACACCCCATGGACTAACATACACTGTAGGCTACAACACGGTTGAAGGCACAGAATTAGCTGTAAATATTAGGAAGAAACAAAGAAAGAAGAAAGAAAGGAAGCCAATAATGTGAACAGCTAATGATGACAAGTGAGCAGCAATAATTACGAAAATATTCATATATGTGAAAAATAAAACCGTATAAGTTACCAGTACAAAGAATGGGTAATTTGTGTCTATAGTTTGTAGTGTAAAATTACGGTCCATATCGTTTAATGAGTCATCTGTAAGGAATTGAGTCTTGGTAAATCCTGCTCTTAGCCTCAGGGCGTTCTTAGCTCTGAGATTACAGAGAAACGTTATGTAAAAATGAAAACAGTTCACTACCGTCAAATCTTGAACAGTGATCAGTGATTGGACAGTGAAATAACTGAAATTTTTAACAATGCGTAGCATCACAATTTCACAATGTTGGTTCCATTGTGTTTCTTCATTTCTTACTAATCTGTACAGCTAATTTAGTTTCTTTTTGATCGAGTGTCCAATTCAGTAGCCACCACGTTAGGCCGCTAAAAGTTAATTAAGTGGTTCTCAGGAGCGCACGCATGAGTTTTTCCTTGGCGCATGAAACTTTTTTATGACATTGTCTAAAAACCAAAATTCCAATCACCAATAACTTCCTGTAGCTGATGACCATATGAGATGATCCGTGGTCCATTCACACGATCGCCTCGAAACGAATGTAAGGGTCGTTCAGAGACATGTCAAAACTGAAAACTTAGCCCTAAAGAATGACTTTTATCAAACGTGCAAGTTTTGCACGCTGATCCTGGCAAAACATAAACATTGTACTCCACACAAAATGTAAGCTACTGATTTTGTTTTGTTTGGTAAAAAACAATGCTGTCGCCCGCATCTATCAAATCACGATTAAAAAGTAAAAAAAAAACAAATTAAAAATTAAAAAAAAAACACCGCCCGCTCGCGTCAATTTTTTTTAGTACCACTCCTGAAAACCACGTAATTAATTTTAGCGGCCTTAACTCGACACTATCCTTAGCAGTTCATTGTTGGATCCATTGTATTCTGATCGTTCCCGCACCAGGAAGAGGTTAAAGACCTGGGCATCAGGCTCTCTAAGGACCTTAGGTTTTACATCAGGAAACCTTAAAACGAAAGTATGGGCATCCAGGCTGTCCAGGACAGGACTTCAGTTGTTGGAACTACGGAGAATGAAATTTGATCTAATATAACTGGAACTGGACTAACGTCAACGATAAAAATCTGTGATTATCCTAAACAATGTATCCGATCTGTACGAGTATTAGTTTGCTTCACATGACTTAGGCCTCAAAGAAGGTAAATAAAAAAAAAAAAAACAGAACATTACCGTGTGCGTAACTAACCCAGATAAAATGGGCAGCCCACCCGAACGGAGTGGATAAGGCTGAGTTGAGAGTATTAACCACAACGATTGCGTTTAGTGGTTGGCCCACTTTGACTAGCACTTGAACTTTGATAAGTGTAACTTTTGGTTAAAGTGGTTCTTCAGCTTTCGGGTCACCTTAACTCTTTCGATTTATGCAGGCATAACGGCTGTTATTAAATTTAGACCAAACGCTCAAGCAATTTGATTCTGTCAAGCACTTCCAAAAGTAAAATAAAATATTTTTTTTTTTTTTTAACTTTGAAGAGACGTTGAAAGGTCATCGGAAAGAAACGTGTGTTTTTGTTTTATCCAGAAGCCTTCCTAGACTTACAGTAAGCACGATTTCTCGAAAATTAAATTAGCTTACGTTAAATTTCGTGGGTGATCCATGGTGGAGATAGCAAGAAATTTGTGGTTATGAGGTGCCTTCCACAATGGAAAGCGAGACCAAAGGGCCCAAAATGGGTTCTGAGTAGTATTTGGCTCACAGCGGTGTAATAAATATTGTTCGAAGGAAAACGCGATTGGTGGTTGAACGAGCAGCGAAAACGGGAGACTAGAAATTTCACCCGAATTATGTGCGCACAGGTACTACTTTCACCGGACGCAATCCGGCAACAGTTTCACCAGAAGAACAATCCACCCAAAAGAATAATCCCTTTTGCAGAGTGATGCGTCTGTTTTTCCAACCGACCGGTATTCATGACGTCGTGACCAGTATTCGTGACGTCATCAGTAACATTGTATTCGCTCTTCTCCAACTATTTCGTTGTTTGGGTGAAACTTCGTTCACGGGCAAGATCGTTCTGAAGACGCGTCATTTAAAACCAGACCCGTGTTTAAACTGAACGTTAGACGAAAAACAATGAACTGTGACCCAACCAATTTTAATACTAGTTAGATAATTCAGTTCTAAAGGCTACAGTTTGAGGCTGTATAACACTTTTGTTTACTTTCTATAAATCTCCTTTCCATTTTACACGACTTTAAAGAATTCTGGAATGACTCCGCATTCTGCAAGAAGTCCAACCGTTATCACATGTTTTGGTGGGTTGCACGTGAATTTCCGATTAATACCGTATTCCCGAATAGTTTTTTTTTTTCATGGGCCGGTAAAATTTTACATTATACAATACAATTACGAAAAACTAAAATCTCAGTAAATATTTAGTTACATATTTTATTTTCGAGTACAGACGAACAACATGGTACGCCAAAGTATCACTGATTAGAAAACAAAAACGAACTTGTTCAGTTGATGTTTCAGTTAAGGTTTAAATGAACCGAAATGAAAACACGAAAGGATCACGATTCAACTTTCCTGCAAGTTTCAGATAACAGTGTTACTGTAGTGTTTAGTCCGCGTGAAACCTTACTGCTATTCAACCATTAAACACGTAAATAAAATTAAAGCCATTAAAACTGCCGAAAAAGCACTAGTCATTAATAAAGGGAAAGAAACGGATATTTACTGTTTTATTACGTTAGATCGAATTATGGGCCGACTTTCGAAAATATAACAAAGAATGAGTAATATATGGCTTTATTTGGTTGTTCTAGATTATCGAGTTATGTATTTTTGGTATTGGTAATAAACCTGAAATTAACGAGAATTAGTTTAACACCATACATGCGCACACACACACACACCTCAACACTTACTCGGATAATTTTTTATGCGTAATTGTTCAGTACTATTTTTCAGTTAAATTATCCCCTATCCGTTTGTTGCCATATTGATGATACGCGAAAATTTATTTATATATTTTTACCATTTTTCAGTTAAACCTTACCTTAAACATGAAGTGGGTTCGTTTTTGTTTTCTATTACAATAAACAATAAAACCAACAAGAAAAATAATAAATCACTACTTTTGACGATCTTCTGAAGACCCTCCAAGGCGCTCCATGAAATGGTTTCTGCATGGGCTTAGACCTTACCGACCTTGAGCAATTTTGCTTGTAGTTTTCGTTACTGTACCCAAATCCAGAGCGGTGTGAAGGAGGAGTCTCCAACACAATTCGAACCCATGTTCCACCATTCGTGTTGTCTAACTAGTGACCGTTTTTATTTTTGCGGAAAACATACGCTTTAGTGTGAAAAATATCCCTTTTGCTGCGTATAGTCCAAGCATGTGTCAATTCACGAGAACAAGCGCTTAAACAAACCTAAAACTATAGGTATGCATTTTGTTTATCGAGCGTAGTGGAGTAGAAATTACGTTTCTTGCCTCCTACAGCCCGAACCCGGCAGAGAAAACTTCGTACGAAGCGATGCTTTACTACATGCCTACAAAGTCAAAATTGCTGCAATCATATGGTTGGTGTTGCGTTCATTGATCGATTTTGACGTCTTTCTCACACCATCCCACGTTGCGATGCTGCCGCGAGCAGCTGGTCTGGTTTCGCCTTTACCCTACGCCTGTTCCCGCATGTGACAGAAACTTACAGCCGATTAGCACTGGTCTGTTCAAATAAGATTTTTGCGATGTTAAATCAACTGGCCTGGAACCAGGAGCTAAAATCTGTTGCTTCTCTCTCAGACGGCCTTGTGCAAACGGTGGAATATAAAGCGAGAGTTACAACATGGCTAATCCACCATCATATGGCACTTATTCGCTCCTGCTTAACTCGATCTACCTTTTTTGATTAGTAATTTTCAGAACGTCTCCGGACTTTAGTCCAACTTTTTGTTATCAATTTTATTTATAAAAGAAGTTCGAAGTGCATAATTAAAAAAATTCGGGAAAAAATATAATTAAAATTTTGTTCACGTTAATTAAATATTGTCTTGTAGCTTTAGTTAAACATTACCAACTTTTAACTTTCGTGATTTCTTATGGTGATTTGACTTAATTTAATAGAACATTGTTATTTTAATACTGAATTTAATTTGGACCATCATGTAAGCTCATACACAGAATGATTTGTTGTCTTTTCTTTTACGTGTAACGAATTTGAATTACGATTGCATTTGACAGGCGAATTATGCAAATGATACAAAAAATGCCTTGTGAAAATGTGCTACATGGGCGTTTTTGTTTCACTCATTTTAAAGATTTTTTTATGCAGTCTAACATCCTGATCTACACGCTTTTCGTTTTCTGCATCAATTCTTTGTGTTTTGGTATTAGTGACGTGTCCACAAAGTGATGTCTGTAATTACTTTATACCGTTGATTACATTATTGTTTTACGAAAGGAGTAATCCTGACAAGCGATGTCGATGCCCTGCAGATTAGATATAGTTCTCGAACAAGAGGAAATTCCCCATGGACGTAAGCAATGATATTTTGGCAACCATGCGGCTGTCATCCCGGCATCTTTTGGCGAATGAATATTCTCTCTTTTACTTTCCATTTGCGGGATCAGTTCTCTATCGATTCGACCTTGGACATCGGAATAAATAACGTTTACTGTATAGTTCTTTTGCTTTCACGTTGCTTTTCATGAAAATACTTTAATTAGCGCGGGGAAGCTTCATGATGCGTTTGGTCGATGAAATGTCTGCACCCCGCCCCGACCCGCCTTCTTAGAAAGAGATTTGGGATGCGTAAAAAATAAATAAATTACAAACAAAAACGTCAAGTCTGCCATAAAAAAAAGGAGTTATATGATTGAAGTTTCATTTTACTTGTTCAAATGTACACGGATAAAAATTGGTGATTTTTAATTGAAATAGTCAAATGGAAAATTGCATCTGTTTAAGTGCTGTTGTGCTTTACGTAACGTATATGATTGGTAAAGCACAACAGCACTTAAACAGATGCAATTTTCTGAATTGTACATTTGACTATTTCAATAAAATACACCAATTTTTAT